>JAJHZJ010000730.1:600000-850000 GCA_023548195.1 Bettongia penicillata ogilbyi
AATATCTACCTAGGTAGATATTCAACCATTTAACAAATTAGAGACTTAGAAGAAGGATTCTTCACGAGAGTCTGTGAACTTCATTTATAAGTAGATTTTTAAGTAGTTCTTCAATTATCAACTAAAACCTCATTGAAAAGAATCCTTTCCTAATCCCTCTTAATTCTTGTGCCTTTCTTCTGTTGATTATTTCCTATCTCTCCTGTGTATAGCTTGTTTGTACAAAGTCGTTGCTTTTTTGTCTCCTCGTTTAGATTATGTGTTGCTTGAAAGCAGTGTCTGTCTTTTGCCTTTATTTGTATCCCCATCTTTAGCACTGTGTCTGGCCCAAAGGAACTTAATGAATGCTTTTTGAGTAATTTGATAGATGAATTTTAATTTGATTAATTTTCTTTATAAGCCCATGTATCTTATTATATGTATTTAAAAACAATATGAGGAAGTCTGGTTCATCAAATTTCCAGTGGGGTTTATCAGAAACATGCCCACAACTCCCCCCACCACACAATAATCCCTGATCTTAGAGCGTTAACTGAGGACAGTCAAAGTTTAAGATACAGGGTTATACATGCAGTATATGTCAGTCAGAAGTTGAATCCAAATTATTCTGATTCTGCGACCAACACCTTCCGCTATTCTATGCTGCTTCTCTAAATGTCATTTTATATAATAGAAAACAATATGATACAATATATAATGCATGTAATTAATATAATATACTATAATATACAAAGCAACATAATTCAATACATAAAGTTATTTCGTATCGTATCATATCACACAATTATACTCTATTTTGTATCATGTATAACTTGCATATTATGCTATGTCATATCATGATGCTATATTGTGTTAAGATAAATTATATTTTATTGGATTAGATTGTATTAATATGTTATGTATCACATTAAAAATATTGCATTATGGTTTTATTATATTGCATTATATATTGTATTGTGTTGTCTTAAATTGTATCATACTTTTGTTGTATTGTGTTGTACAATGTCATGTCAATCACAGACTGGCCTAACCTATTCTATTCTGTTTTATATTACATTATCTTATATTATTTGAACTTGCTAGTTTCTAGAACCCTAACCACATAAGACTTTTCATAGCACTTAAATAATCTTTTAATACTTTCAAGGACTATTACATATTATTTCCTTTGAACCTTTTAGGAAGGCACTATTATTATCCCAGTTTTTTCAAGTGAAAAAACTGAAGCAGACAGAGATCAAGGGTTTTTCAGTTAGTAAGTTTCTGAAGTCATCTTTAAACTCTTGTTTTTCTGACTCCAGGTCAAGAATACATTGCTACTGTATCACTGAGATATATGGTCAGAAGTGGAAAAACTAGACAGGTCATATAGGTGAAGTGAGAATCCCTGAGAGGCAGCTGTTGTAATCAATTGGTACTTACATAAAGTCAAGAGAACTAGAGAGAGGGAATTAAAAGTTGATGAATAAGCCCCTGTAGAGGATTTGTGGGAGGTCTTGTCCCATAGGATGGTCAGATATGTATAATTGCCATTATCTCCATCATCAGTGTTTATGTGGACATTAATAGATGATAGATTCATTGAAGCCATAAGTCCAACAAATCTCAATATCTACATCTATATAGATATAGATATAAAACTCACATTAGAGAAATTTGAGGAAAATCTCAAGAGAAGATCAGAATTAAAAGTAGAAAGGAATAGCTTGAAACCAGGTGATTGAAATGAGGTTGTCTTCATATAAATCTTTTGTAGGTATTGTGTTATGTTTAGTAAACATAAAATTGGAGGTAACAAAAATATATGATCTGTAAGACAAATTGAAATAAAGTTTAATTATAAGGGAGAAATGGATATAACCATCAGAATAATTTGCAGCAGTAAATATTCTTGAAATTTGTAGTAAACACATATATATGGGAAAATCCTTACTTTTTCTCAAAGGAATTCATTCTATATTATACAAGTTATGAATAGTAATGAATGACTATGAGGAAATATACTTGTAAGGAACACATCTGCTGATGGTAGAGAATAAACCTGATCACCTAATAGGTCTTTGTCCATCTCTGATTTCTATCATTTTATGGAGAGATGTAGATAGATAGATAGATAGATAGATAGATAGATAGATAGATAGATAGACAGATGATAGAGAGATAGGCAGATATATCATCACCATAAATAATATGTTATTATATAATGAATATATACATATATATGTTATATATACATGCATATGGATGTATTTATGTGTTTGTATAATGTATATTCCCTTCTCTTACTAGTCTATGCAAGATTTACAGCAATAAACAGGAAGTCATTTTCTTTATATTTCACATCCATGAAAAGATTTAGGTGTATTTTATGCCACACAGTTTTATATTCGACCTGTCCTTCACAGTAACCTCTGGGCAAACTTCAGTTCCTGATTTAATTCCCTTATGATCAGTTGAATAAGTAGTTAAGAACATTAAAGCAAAGAATATTTACCTCAGAATCCCTGACACAGAACATTTTGGTATGAACAGTGACTGGAAAATGAAACTCTACATGCTATTCTAAAGATTAACATGTTTTGGGGCGATGGAGTCAAGATGGAGGAAAGAAAAAACAGAGGATTGCTTGAGCTCTTCCTCAAATCCCTCCAAATCCCTTTGAAAATGACTCTCAAAAATTCTAGAGCTACAGAACTCACAAAATGACACAGTGAAACAAATCTCCAGCCTAAAACAACCTGGAAGGTTGACAGGAAGGGAATATTGCAGCAGGCTGGGAACAGTTCACAGTCAGGCTTGGACCATGTCATAAAAAGGGCTAGAGCAGACCTGAGGTGACTGAATCACTGGCAACTTGGCAGTTCCCAGACTTCTCAATGCCCAAATGCCAAAAACACAGTGGGAAAACAGTGTGGGATCTGGGTGAAAGAGGATCATGATAAGCATGGCCCAACAGGGGTCTGGCCCCAGACCTAGGACAATGGAGATGGTGGTGGCACCAGTAGAAGCTGCTTCCAGAGCTCTGGATCCACAGATAGTGGGGGATCACTCAGCTGACACAAACCCAGGAAGACTGGAACAGTACATCCACACCCACACCCACACCCACACCCCCTGAAAGTAGAGTCCTAAAGATTTAGAGATTTAAGTATTTGGCTAGGAACATGAACAGTGTAAAAAAACAAAAACAACAGCAACAACAACAAAAACCAGAACTTTAGATCATAGAATCTTACTTTGATGACAAAGAAGATCAAAACATAGAACAAGAAGACAGCAAATCAAAGCTCCTATGTAAAAAGCCTCCAAGAAAAATGTGAATTGGTTATAGGCTATGAAAGAGTTGAAAAAGGATTAAAAATCAAGTAAGAGAAGTAGAGGAAAAATTGGGAACAAAAAAGAGAGTGGTGCAGGAAAATCATGAAAAACAAGTCAACTGCTTCTAAATGGAACCCAAAAAATACAGAAGAAAAATAGCACTTTTGCCAAATGGCAAAAGAGATCCAAAAAGTCAATGAGGAGAAGAATGGCTTAAAAAGCAGAATTGACCAAATGGAAAATGATATCCAAAAGGTCCCTGAAGAAAATAATTCTTTAAAAATTAAATTGGAGCAAATGGAAGTTAAAGATTTTATGAGAAATCAGGAACTTATAAAATGAATCAAAAGAATGAAAAAATAGAAGACAATGTGAAATATTTCATTGGAAAAACCACTAACCTGGAAAATAAATACAGGAGAGATAATTTAGAAATTATTGGACTATTTGAAAATGATAATTTAAAAAAAGAGCCAAGACATCACTTTTCAAAAAATTATCAAAGAAAGCTGCCATGATATTCTAGAAGCAAAGGGTAAAATAGAAATTTAAAGAATCTACCAGTTGCCTCTTGAATGAGATCTCAAAAGGAAAATTTTTAGTATATTCCAGAGTTCCCAGTTCAAGAGCAAAATATTACAAGTAGTCAGAAAGAAACAATTCTATGGGGTCGAGATGGCAGAATGAAAGGAAAGATGCACCTGAGCTGTCTCATAAATCCCTTCAGATACTTCGAAAAAGTGAATCTAAACAGACCCTGAGAGTGGCCGAATATACTGGGAGACAGTGTGGCAGATTTCCAGCCCAAGGGAATCCAGAAGATCGACAGGAAAGATCTGTTGCACAGGGCTGGGAGAGCTCACAGAGTGGGTGTCTGCACCTGATCCAAGCAGAGTGAGAGCTGGCCCCAGTAAGCTGAATCACCAGTGCAGGGATGATTCCAAACCTCTCAGAACACGATGCTGCCCGTGGCAGTTGTAGCAGATACCCCTGGGGCTAGCCCATAGACTAAATGTTTGAAAGTCACCTACTCGAAGTTCCAAGAGCCAAAATAAATAAGAAGTCAAGGAAGTAAATAGAATTTCAGATAAACTATCTATGATAGATATCTGGAGAGAACTGAATGGAAATTAAAAGGATACACGTGTGTGTGCGTGTGTGCGTGCATGTGTGTGCATGTATTATAAACACTCCTTTGCCCAGAACCCTGATTTTTCAAAGATCTTGGTTGTACTTGAATCTATAAACACAAAATCTTATTTTAGGTTAAAAAGACAACAAAACAAAACAAAATAACAGCCACAATAATGCATTTGAGAAGCTCTTCCTTGCTTGACCACATCCATGCTATGTGGATCATGCTTCCTCTGTGACTGGTCCCTGCTAGGATGCTTGTTACATAACTCCTGGATTTAAGAATTTTCATGCCCATGTAAAGCACTGTGTCCTTGAGCTTTGGTAGCATAAAATCTGACTATCTTCTGTTGCTTTTCATACTTTTAAAATGATCTCTCTGAGCCCTGCTTCTTTGCATCTCTAATTGGAAGTCTCTGGTATGAAATGTATAGAGAAAAGGTCCTACCTCGGTTCCTCACTTCTAACTTTTTCCTTCTAGATCTTTCTCCAAATTTTTGCAGTTCCCATGATAATAATGACCTCCCTCCTTTCCTCTTTTGGAACTCCCAGCTTCCTACAAAACTCAGTTTCAGCTCCAAGTTCTTCAGGAGACCTCTCCCAGTCCACCCAGTTGAAAACTTCTCTTTTACCTATTTCTGGACATGTCATTTTACCCTTCAAATTGTAAACTCCTTAAAGCCATGCACACTTGCCTCTGCATCTTTGTATCCCCAGGTCTTAGAATATCACCTACCTGATATAAATTCTGCATGATTAAATGATTGATTTCAGCCTTTTAATTGGTCATCAATTTGTTTACATGGTTCTTTGGATTACAGCTTAGTATTATAGGTCGTTGACACAACTTACCTTAAAATAGAATGGGGCCCTGTAAGCAATATATTAGAGCCATTTTGAAGCAAGGAAAATCTTTCAGATTTGTAGCTCTTTTACCATACATAAAGGTGTTGTCTTTGTGATGTTGCAAGCACAACTAGACTTTCTGAAGTTTCAGTGTTAAATAGAATGCTTGTAAATGCAAAAGTTTATAAGAAACTTAAGAGTTTTTTTTTTTTTATAGGAGGACTAATGACAGATGAATCCTTCAAAATTTTCAGAATTCAAATTTTATTTCTGCATCTTAACTCTTTGTATATATTCTGAGACATAAGGATGCTAAGAGGGTATTAGGAGTAGGTGTAGTAGTATAACATAAAGAGTACTGGCCTTGTAATTTGAAAGATCAAGGTTCAATCCCCTCTCTGATTTATATAGATGCATAATACATATGCGTTAAATAAAGCAGTTGCCATGCTGGGTTTGTCTACATAAATCAAATACAATCTTTCCATCTTTGTTTCTGCCTCACACCTCCTTATTCTCTAATCTACCCCTCCTTGCTTTCACCTTGTTTCTGACCAAAGAGATTTGGTCAAATCTGACCATGTCACTTTCCTACATGACAAACTTTCATGGACCCTATTATATCTAGGATGAAATAGAAATTCCTCTGTTTGGCTTTTAAAGCTCTTTAACAGCTGGCTTCAACCAACTTTCCAGCCTCATTACATGGCAGCTCCTTTCTCCCACTTCACAGTCTCCACGATGGGGGGTAGAGGAGAGGAGATTATAGATTCAAGGCCACATGTGGTCCTCTATGTCCTCAAGTGTGGCTTTTTTACAGAATCCAAACTTCATATAACAATCTATTTAGTGGTCTTGAGGCCATGGGGTTCCCCATCCCTGTTCACCAAACAGGTCTTCTCTCTGTTCCTTACAACATTCCATCTCCTATTTCTGTGTCCTGGCCACCCCCGTAGGCTGGAATATAGTATCTCTTTACCCCCACCTCATATGTCATCTTATTTAAATGCAACACATTCTATGTGGCATCCTTCCAGGTCTTCCCCCAATAATTAATGTCCTCCCTCACAACTCTGAATGAATTTTGTATTTCTGCTTAATATATTTTCTTTGTTTAAAATTGCCACTGTCATTGTGTGTATCTTAAGCAGAACACAAATGGAAGAGATTGGTTTACTCAATCCACCTCACTTAAAGTAGATGACAGAATGCCCATTCAATAATGTTCAATCAGAGGTCTTAAATGAAGTCAGGAAAGTTCTTCATTGTATTCAGATAGCCTAGGGAACTTGGTCCCACCCAGGAATCATCTTGAAATTATCAAGAGAGATCTTCATTTTAGAGTTTGGAATAAGCATGGTATTTCAGCATACTCATGAGAAGTTATGAGAGAAGTGAAAGATATCAGGGAGAGTTATTGGCTCTACAGGCAACTCAGAGCAGAAAATCTTAGCAGAGATAAGTACTGAGAAGGCTTAGGCCCTTTTCCCCATATCTGAACACTATAGTTTAAGCTATTGTTTAACTACCCAAATATTTCTAGTAAGTTGAATTTTGCCTCAATTACAAAGAAGAGAAAAGTTGATCATATCTAACTATTTCTCTCTCTACCTATATAAAGGCAAAGGCAAAGTATAATCTCTTCCTAAATGTTGGGAATTTTCCTAATTGTGTATTTTGGGCAATTGTGATTGAACTAAAAACATTTACTTTAACATAAATTTACTAAAGCTGAAAAAGAGTGAATCATTCATAGGAACTTTACAAACTATTACATTGCCTACTAGACTTAAGTTGAGCTATTGACTGGAATAACATGTTGCATATATAAATGATAAGATCTAGGTATTCCTTGTGCATATTTCCAATGTATCATTTCCAGGAAATGTAAGATCAAAGAAGGTTAGTTTAATCACAATATGAAAATAGGAAATCCAAGATGAATAGCAAAAGTATTGCACAAGAAAAGATGTAATCTTTTAAAATTAGAGTAAGGCCATCAGTACACTGCACTGATTCTTTCTGAACCATCTAAAGGAGAACAGGAAAATAATAGCAAAGGATGAGATATTTGTGAATTGTGATCTGCACTGAAGGCCCACATTACCAAGAATATGGATCTGTTGAGATTAGTCTCTTCTTAACTTCATAACTTTCTGGCTATATTTGCCTGAGGAGGGACCATTAATTTCTTACCCTTTTTTCCCCTATTTGCAAACACTCATTGAATACTCTAGCTTTATCTACCTATAAATCTGTCTAATCAAAGCTCTGAATCTAACAAGATCCCTAAGGCCATCAAATCCTCCCACTTTAATGGTGAGAAAAGTGAGGCATGGCAAAGTTAAGTGAATTTGCAAAGGGCACAAAAGAATAAAGCATCAAAATGTATTTGATTATAAATTCTCTAATTTTAGATCCCCTGATCCAAGACTGGCACCAAATATCATGTGGAAGTGTTGGGTGAGCTGGGAAGATCCTTAGGTATCAGTGTTCTATAATGTAGAGGGATTGACTTATACTCTTATTGAATCAGCTTATCTGCTCAGGCATGCACAAATCCTAAAGGTTGAAAAGATACTAAGTAGGTCAAAGGATACAAACCAGAAGACAAGTGCTCAAATATAGTGGTGATCTTGGAGACCACTAATGAAAGTGCAACTGTTTGATGCTGACAAGGGCAACAAGTATGCTTCTATTGAATTGACCTCTTTACAACGTTCCCCACTCCATATTCATTATATACTCATCACACAGCTGACCCAATAATTTATTTCTGAGCATCCTAGAGAGGACAAAGGTAATCTAAGTCCAATGAACCAAGTCCTTCAAACACACACTGAAATTTCTTCAGGCGCTGTGAAAGGGTACCGAAGGGTTAATGGCAATGCAAATGGATCAACTCATTAAATGCCGCCCTGTAATTTATCGACTTTTGGAAGGAAAGTTGCTCGAGCAGCAAATCCAAAGTGACAAAGCTCTTTACTTCCTCCATGTGGCATTATTAATTCTCAGCTTATCCAAGAGGCACTAAAATAGCCTGGCATCAAGCTACAGTTATGCAGAGGCTGCTCTTGTCTAGACACACACATTTCTGAATTCACACACTCACAAATGATGTTACAAAGATAAAAGATACTAAAGATCTCATTAATATAAGTATTGGAACCAACCAAGAAGATATCATCTAAAACATTACAATTGTTAGTCAGTAATTCCTCCTCAACTTTCTGTGTTACCACTGGTTTACTTTAGCAATTGATGTCTGATCCTTTGATCTGATAATTGTTGCTCTCCCTGCTGGACACTTTTTGGATCTTATTGGCACATCAACTCATTCAATAACAATAGACCCCAAATCTCTTTATATTTGATAGTCTGTGCTTTGGGGATTTTTTCATTACTCAAACATCCATAGCCATGGTCCATATAGCTAGAGTCTCTTAGATTACTTATCCTTAATGTTGAATTCATATACATTTTGTAAACCCATATTAAACACAATGCACACTCATCATATGGGCATGCTTTTGATGAAATATTTAATCACATTCATTGTCTTACTCCTGAGACACTGTCCCTAAAGCAGAAAATAAATAGGTGAAAGATGGTAAAACATCAACTGTATAACTCAAGATGTAGGTCATAGAATTCATGATAATATGAATACATGATAACATAACAAATTCATGATAAAATAATTGACTTGTACTCATTCCTTCTTCTTTCCTTCCTTTCATCTTTCCTTTCTTCTTCTCTTTCTCCTTTCTTTTTTAATCCTTCCTCCCCTCCCTCTCTCCTTCCTTCCTTCCTTCCTTCCTTCCTTCCTTCCTTCCTTCCTTCCTTCCTTCCTTCCTTCCTTCCTTCCTTCCTTCCTTCCTTCCTTTCTCCTTTCCTTATCTTGCTTCCTCTCCCCTTTTTACTGTCTCTCCTTTCCTCCCAACCTCCCTCCCTTCCACTCTCACTTTTACCATCCTTTCCTTCTTTCCTCCCTCCTTGCTTCCTTCCTTCATTCTTCCCTCTCTCTATTTTTTCTTACCATTTTAGCTCTTTCTTTCTTGACAGGAGGATCAGAACAGGTAAATTCCTGATGTAAAAAGTAGGAAAGAAACAATAATATATTTAGCTCCTACCCATATCCCAAGGATTATGCTGAGTGATTTAGAAATGTCCCATTTGATCCCCACAACAACCATGCCATGTAGGGGCTATTATTAGTCCCATTTTATAAGTGAGGAAATAAAGTGAGACAGAAGTTAAATTAATTTCCCAGGGTCACACAGATAATCAGTGTCTGACGCTAGAGCTGAACTCAAATTTTGTTGACTCCTCGTGCAGATCTTTATGCACTATGCCAGCTAGCTGCTTACTAAAGCAGTGAACTAATGACAGGGCACTGGAGTATCCCAGATTCTCAATCATTTCGTATCACCCAACTTTATTGTCACAACCTTTGCCATAAAGGAGAAAGATAAATCACAACAATGGTGCTAGTGTAACTAATCTAGCGAATAAGCTCCCTAGGATAGTACAGATCAGTAACTCATCTACAACTAAAAGTCTCAGGGAGTTGCCTTGAGCACTTAGGTGTTAAATAATTTGTTCATGGTCACACAACTAGTACAAATCAATCAATCAACCTACCAACCAACAAAGTTTTATTAAGTGCTTACCATATTAGAAGTAGCACTGGGTGCAAAAGAAACAAAATGAAACAGTCCTTCCATGTAAGACAGTCATATTCTAATAGAGGAGACATGTGTGTATTAATGTATGTATATATGTGCATATGCATACATGCATGTAAACATACACATGCATATGAACATGTGTGTATACACATATTCAGGAACCAAGACCAAGACCTAGATACTGAATTCAAGGAAACTCTGCTGACTATATTGAAGGATATTTGGCCATATACCTGTGGACATTGCATAAAAGGATTTGGAAATTAAGCATTTATATACTACAAGAAACACCTTTACCAGTGTTATCTTATAGCAACCTTGTGAGATAGGTACAATCATTATCCCCATTTTATAGCTGAGAAAATTGAAGTACACAGAGATTGAATGACTTGCTCAGGGTCACACTGCTACCAAGTGCTGAAGACCAGATCTGACTTCTGATCTTCCTAATTCCAGGTGCAGTTATATCCACCATACCATCATTTGTCACAAATATTTGATGATGTTGTTGGAATACATTGGAAATTGATTCCAAAGGCCTAGATTAAAATCCCAACTCTCCTACTTATTCCCTTTGTAATTTTGCAAGTTACAGTCTTTCTGGTTCTCGATTTTTTCATTTGTAAATTGAAAGAATTAGAGTAGATGTTTGATCTCTACAAACCCTTAAAAAATAGCTTATGATTCTATTACCTGTGACAGCTAATTTTTTTTTTTTTACCTGAGGGCTGAGCACTGACAGTGGTTAGTAGGCATACAGATGTCTCAGTAACAGAATCAGAAAAATTATGTTTAAAGGGTTTATTTGTCCCTAGAAGTGGCAGACTACTAAAAATAATTGGATCAATCAATCAATCAATGAACATTGATTAAATGTCTACTATGTTCCAGGTACTATGCTAAGTGCTGGATGTCTAGATATAGAAATGAAATGGCCCTTAGTCACAATCTAACAAAATCCTTTTATGATTATAGATCCAGAGATTGAAAGGACCTTAGAAGCTATCACATCCAACATCTCCATTTCTACACAAAAGGAAACTGAGGTAAAAGAGGATCACTCTTTGAGGTAGTTGCTTAGGATCATACAGCTAGTAAGCATCTGAAGGAGGATTTTAACCTAAGCCTTCCTGATTCTTAACTAGTACCCTATCCACTATATCATGTTGTCATTTCAGTATTTGTTTTGATATCAACACCACTGTCATAATTGAAGGGGAATGGTGAGTCCTATGCAGTGGATCATGAGGTAGAATGCATAGCCTGGTGAAGGGGAGAAATGGAACGTGTGATCTGGTTGACTCTGTAGTTGATATCTGTAGTCAGGTTCTCTAATCAGAGAGCTACCTCTAAGGGAACTTAGAAGGTAGCGATTCTTAAATAGGTCTCCTGTCTCTGATGGCTTTGGTAGAGATGCTTAAAAAGATCTCCTTTCTTCTATCTCTTCTGTTTTCCCCGACTGAACCAAAAGACAATGAAAGTAAAAGACTGAATCTGAGTAAGACTGGGAGAATGAAAGATTGTACCTAAAGTTTCTAGGTTTCCCAATCATCCCAACATCCTAACAGCATGTTTTAAAGGCAGGTATGGAGTCAAGTTAAATGATCCAGACATAAAAAGGGTTATTTCTAGTGATTAAATGTTAGGGACCCTGGGAGTCTGGGCCTGATCTCTCAGGCTCACAGACTTATCTGACCAGCAGAGGCCTGTAGGCCTTGGTGGAGTTTAGCTGTAAGCAATGACTGAGGCGGGAGACAAGATAGTAAGAACTCCATTTATTCAAGCAGTGAGCAGAACACTTTTATCTCTTCTCTGACACCAGTGCTCTAAGTGAACCTATCACCAATTAGTTTGCCCTTATAAGGAAGTAATTTACCTTAAGCCAGGACTGCCCAGGGTGGACACTTAGCCCCAAGAAAGAAAAACATTTTTGGCTTCTTTGTTCTCTGATAAGTCCGGGAAAATAGCCTTGAGCAAAACAGGGGCACAACCTTTCTTCCCAGCGCCATCTTGTTCATGCCCTACCAGTCTCCCCTCAGTTTACCTGAGTCTTGACCAGTGAATGCCGTCCAAGAGGCTGGGGGTTGGCAATTCCCTTACAATTAAACTCTTAAATAAATAAATTTTAGTGTTACAGATCACAGAATCAGAACCCAAGATTCCTGAGTAAGTCTAATTAAACAGAGAGAGGGCCAGTCTTCAAGTCCATGTCTCCTCCTTAACCTCTAATATTTCAAAGTTACTTACTTGCCCCTAACTAACCTGGACATTTGTTGCTGAATATCATGGTGTCAGCTTATTTTTTTCTGAAATTATATTTCACATAGAGGCATAGTTTATCACTATTACCGCAAATACTTTTTTAAAATTTGCATAATTCACTTAGCATTGTTTCCATAATGTCCAGTGTTATCTACCAACATTTTTCCTTATCTTATCTATCTTATCAATCATCACTAGCTTCTCTCATTACTTCATACCTTAAATATTTCCATGGAAACTGGCATATTAACAATGAAAGTTAAAAGTTTTAACATGAAAACTTTGCAGAAAGATTTCCTCCTAAATTTTCATTGAGATAATGTGTTACCAGGAAAAAGGGATGGGAGAGAGTTATCTTAGATTATTTGAAACATGCCCTTAAAATTTACAAAGAAAAAAAGAAACATTCAAAAATTAAGTTGTAAGTAAAAAATATGTGATGTTAAAAAGAAGTTAATATGTTTTACTTAAAATAACCTGGAGGTTATATAATTATAATTAGTAATTTGACCTTGAAAAAGAGAATAGAAAATGCTTCTCAATCCATTAACCAGGGGATGTGAGGGGACTATGGAGTGGAACTTTGCATACATTGTCAGATTTGTTTTATATATTGGTTAGCATTGATGAATGATTTCTTCTTTTCTTCTATTGGTTAGACAAGACGGGTTTTTGAGTATGGAAAGAAGAGGGACAGATTCAGTTAAAAATATAAAAGGTAAAAGTAATAAAAAAATCTAATAAGTAAAAGTGATTCAAAACCAAAAAATATTAAAAACATGAAAATATTTGTTATTTTTTAAGAAAATAAAAAATAATTTATTGGCATAGTGGATAAAAAGCTGTTTTCAGAAGGAGCAAGACCTGGGTACCAATCTTGCCTTTGATACATAGTGGCTTTATGACATTGGTCAAGATAACCTAAACTCTCTAATTTTCAGGCAATTCTCAAAGACTCAGGCTTCAGACAAGGTGCCAACACACATTGGTAGAGGGATTTTGCTCTCCTTGGATTTTATTATACTGTTCAATCATTTTCAGTTCTGCTTGACTCCCTGTTAAAAAAAATAATGTCATTAATATACCATCACAAAGGATATATTACCTTTGTTACCAAAACATACACACACTCACAAAACAAAAATCTTATCTTTCATCACAAAAAGGAGTATGAAAATCAATGAACTAGGGAGGGATGGGGAGAATTTGGAACTCAAAGTTTTAGGAACAACTGTTTAGTATTGTTGTTGCTACTAGGAAATAAGACATACAGTTAATGAGGAATAGAAAGTCATCTGGCCCTACAGGACAAAAGAGAAGATGGGGACAAGAGAAGGGAGGGATGACAGAAGAGAGCGCAGATTGGAGATAAGGAAAATTAGATTGCTTGGTGTATTGGGGTGGGAGGAGGGGATAAAAGGGGAGAAAATTTGGAACCCAAAATTTTGTGAAAATGAATGTAAAAGTTAAATAAATAAATTTTTATAATAAAAAAAAACGAAAATCAATGAACTACAAATACACATTCTTCTGCCCTTGTAGTAATCTAGCTCCTAAAGGAAGGAAAGAAGGTATATTTCCTCCATTCTTCTCCAGATTGGTCATTATAATTGCAAATTACCTTCAATTGTATTTTGGTGTTCTTTTCATTGATGTTATTGGTAACTGTATAATCTATATTCTTGATCCTCTCGAATGCACTCTGCTTCGGTTCATACAAATCTTCTGAGGTTGCTATGAATTCCAAAGACTTTTTAGTTTTTAATGTTACAATAATACTCCACTCACATACCACAGTTTGTTCAGGCATTCCCCAATCACTTGGAACTGCTTGATTTCCAACTATGTGCTGCCATAAAGAGATTAGATTAATGCTATGTGTATACATGATTTTTGTCTTTGGTCTCTTTCAGAGATATGTAAAGTAAAGTAACGTCTTTATTAAGTTCTTACTATTCTTTATACAGAGAACAGATTAAGAAACTGTGGCAAATTCAATCAAGAGACATGAAGATTCTAGTAACAAATGCACAGAACATATCAATTAAGTCTTCTGTAGTCCAGTTTCTATTTTCAATTCTGCAAACAATCAATAAAATAAGACCCCATATAGTTGTCTTGACTTGAATACTTTTCATGGACACCTTCATTTCCCTGTTTCATTTGGAGCTATGTTTTTCTTTAGTACTTTTGCCATTTTTGAAAACCTAAGTAAATGATTTTTGGGAAATATATATAAATATAAGTGTCAGTGCATTTTCCTAGTACATGATGGATCATAATATCTCCAGATAACTCCCAAATAAGTCACTAAAACAGTCTCTTTCTATTTTTTCTTCTTCTTCTCAATCTGGATTGGTTGTCTCATGCTTGAGTAAGCATTTTCTCTACTTGGTTTTCTCATCGCATTTCTCCCACAATTTATGTTAAGCTAACCAATTTTCTGTCCTTGCACTTGTCATCACCTAATGCTTTTCTGAATAAGTGTGTTATGACAGCCACTTTATAGACCTTGGGAATTTGATCTGTCACTAGAACTCTTCTAAAAATATCATGTGAAACTTCATTAATTTCCTACTCACCATGAAGTTTGTGGATGAATATGCTGTGTGGTTTCAACCAATACCATGATGTTTTCCTGAAGAACATCTCATGCTACCTGAATATGACTTGAATAGTGTATTTTAGCTAACAATTGAATTTCTATCTTGTCTAAGGACACCAAATTACACTGATGATTATAATAGATTTCTTATGGCCTTTCCATTGCAGTATAAGCAATCAGACCAAGCTTCATGTATGTCTGAAGAGGCAGGGACTCCATGTTTTCTCTTCCCATGATCCTTTAGGGCACAAAGCATTTTTATTATTTGAAAGAAGTTCTTGATCATCATAGTTCAGAGAGACTGTGAGGTGGGGAGGGAAGGGTATTTAGAGCAAGTATATGTGAAAGAACCATTTTGTGCATGTATACTTATTTATTTTGTAGGTTTTTAGAGAGAATTTGAAAGAAAGACATAAAGAAAAGGATTATATTTATTATAATCACTATATTGCCATTGTGAGAGAAGCAGTGATGGGACAACAAAATATGATTTAGTTACCATTCTCAGAAGGCTTAAAATACTGCTCCACGTGAGCCAAGTAGATATGATGTGCCCCTCAGAAAAAGGTCAACAGGAGACTTTCTCCCTCAGCAATGATTCTCTGACACATAATAGCCTCGTTTTCATCATTATTGTATAAGACTGAGATTCTCAGCACTCTTCATTTGACTCTTATCCCCATGAGATGAGAGATTCCTTTTTGCTTTTCTTTGCATTCTGGACCCTTAGCACAATCCTTTGTTCAGAGTGGGCATTTAATAAATTAATGGACAGTGACTGACTGAAACTCTTAAATTTGCAACAAGATTTTCTACTGTATCTCACAAATGATGCTATGTGAATCCTTCCCCAACTTCTTTGTTGGGGAGGGATACGCTAATTAGGGATGAATGAATTTTCTTATAATATGCTTTGTTCCCTGTTCCATGAGGAGCAGTATGAGAGGGTGAAGATTGTACACACAAAAGGGAAGCATGAAGGTAGTTTGCTCTGGGAATCTCTGGAAGAACAGATTTCTGTATGTATGGAAAAAAAGGTAGCTAGGTGGCACAGTGGATAGAATGACAGGTCTAAAATCAGAAAGACTTATCTTCCTGCGTTTCAATCTGACCTCTGAGAATTACAAGTTGTGTGCTCCTGTGCAAGTCACTTAACCATGTTGTCATCCATTCATTATCTATAAAGTTATCTGGAGAGGAAGTGACAAACACTTCAATACTTTGCCGAGAAAATACCAGATGGGGTGATAAAGAGTCAGACAGAATGGAAACAACTGAACAAAAGCAACAAAATGTATGGAAGTCCATTTCCTTGTCATTTTTCTAGTTCAGAAATAAAATGTAGTTTGTAATAAATAAATGTGCTTTATTTCAATAAAGGAGATATTTATGGGGCCTTATAAAATGCTGTTTTAAGTTAATAGTTACCTAAATTATGCCTTAGAAGTAGAGGAGAATTCGAGAGGATCATAATTAAGCAGGGTGGAGGGGAAGCAGGGTGAGCAGAGCACTATATTTAATTTTTTCTAACAATCTAGCACTGATGTCTAACAAATATTTATATGTGCCTGATTTTTCATATGTCTAGATAATTAACAAAGACCTAGCAATTGCAAAGAACAGTGATAGATAACTCAATGAAGCAATGGAACCAATATCTTTTTAAAGACAAAGATGAACTATTCCAGCCCTTTGGATACATCTTCTATACAAGATTCATGAGAGAACTTCAACAAAACAATGAGAGAGAGAGAGAGAGAGAGAGAGAGAGAGAGAGAGAGAGAGAGGGAGAGAGGGAGAGAGAGAGAGAGAGAGAGAGAGAGAGAGAGAGAGAGAGAGAGAGAGAGAGAGAGAGAGGGAGAGAGGGAGAGAGGGAGAGAGGGAGGAAGGGAGGTAGAGAAACACATTACATTACCATATGAGGAAGCTTCCAACTTAGAGGTCATTGCATACTGATCATCATCATTATGGAAATGATAGGTACAGAAAATATCAAGAAATGTGATAGAACGGAAGTTCATATTTATTGTGCTTCAATTGACTTTTTGGCTCTAATGGTATTGAAAGACTAAAAAAAGTTGTCTATGTTTAGAAGTAATCCATTGGCAGATCCTCATATAATTCAAGATTTATTGATAGTGTACTTGATTGATAGTGTATTGATAGTGTGAGGGGCTAAGAGGCACTGGACATATAACACATTATGATACAGAGGCCCTGCCATCAAGCAAATGAAAATCTTGTTGAGGACACAGTGATCTGTTATGGCTAAGTTCTAAGAATGTAAGGTAGTATATAAGTGCAAAATGAAACATACAGACAAGGGTTTTTAAACTTCAAAGAATGGGGGATTTTTGAGGGCTGTGACGGTGGAAGGCATTTTGTTTTTTTGTACAAGATCCATTCTTTGAAGGAAGGGGAAGGAAAAGGAATGAGCACCAGTGTTCAAGAAAAATTAATACCTGTGGTGTTAGAATTTACCAAGTCTTTTTCAGGGCTCCTTATCTATCTTTGGGGTCCACCTTTCACCCAACTCTTACATGAGGAGACCAGCTAAAGCATGCCCAGTGGCCACACCCCAATAAACTATCTGGCAGATGGGCTACACCAATTTGAGTGTGACCAAGAGGCCTCAATCTATCAACGAAGTGGTAGGATGGTTATGCCAAGCATATAAAGACTTTCCTTGGTGAAAAAAGTGAATGGGAACAATTTATTCCAAGAGTCATGAAGGCAGCTAAAGCAGGTGCTGTGGAATGCTTACAGGTTGGTCAGACATAAAAAAAAATGTCAAGGTCATTCACTGCATTATAGACCATCATCAGTCCCTCTAACTTTTGTCCTCTCATGTTTATGGTTCTAGAAGAAAGAGTGAGGAAGATGATTTTGTGTAACTCTGCCCCATTAAATCCAATGCACATGCAAGTCAAGACATCACCCCATGATGTCATTGGCCATCCTATAAAACAGATGAACAATAACAATAGCTATGTGCATGCACTGTGCTAAGCATTTTTATAAATACTATCTTATTTTGCCTTCATAAAATCCTCATGGGGTAGATACCATTATTATGCTTATTTTATAGTTGAAGACATAGAAGTTAAGTTGCTTGTTGAGATTCACATAGCTAGTAAATGTCTAAAGCTGTATCAGGACTCAAGTCTAGGTATAGCATTCTATTCACTCCACTATAAATTGCCTCTTGAATCAGGGTCACACAAATGAGCAGAGGGGGACACGTTTTAGGTAACTGCGTCAACGAAGACCCTGAAGAAACACTGAAAAAGAGATATTTGGGGATGGCAAGGAGAGCAATTTGACTATATTGGAGATTTTATATAAAGAAACAGAAGATGAAACTAACAAGTGTTCATATTGTGGAAAACTAGGAACACAGAATAGAATCATGACAAAACTCCAAGATGTGTAGACGGACAAACAGAATGGATAATTATCTTGAAAGACATCAATGAGGACATAAGTTCCACCGGAGGAGAGAAAGAGTGACAAGAAGTGTTGACAGAAGAAATCAAGAGTTGGTAAACAATGTGTAGAAATAAACATCAGAGGAAGGAACAGCGAAAGGGGAGGATTGAGAGGAGGAAGACAGAAGAGAGAATCCACAATGATAAAGAGAGCTGGAACAACAAGCACTGAATTTTCCAGGCTAACAGACAGATTGTTGCAATGCAAATCAAACTGAATGACTTCAAAAACAGAACAAGATGATGGACTCTAAGAATAATAGGCATTCCAGAAGAAAAGGAGGAAAGCAGCCTCAGTGTTGTTTGCATAGACATAATGGATGAGATTCCCAGGAGCTAACAAGGACCTGCAGTGTTCTTCAAATAGAAACCATCCGCAGAATGCTCGGTGTAAAAAATAAATAAATAAATAAAAAATAGAAAACAAAAACAAAAAAAACTTGCTGTTCAAAACTCTGAGGCACCAAACTGTCAAACCCCAGGACTCAAGAGATAGAGAGTTCTTTATTTGGCAAGAAGATAAAAGGAATTTTCAAAGGTCTGATGACAACAACTATCTGGTTATTCCTTTGAATCAAAGAAGAAATGAATAAGCATAAATATAAACCTTGATGTAGGAGTCCCAGAAAGCACTTACTACAGCCTTGCTCATGAAATTGCCTTCCTGAGATGATCAATAATTCTTCCTTTCTGTCATGGCCTGCAGACCATTGACTCAGGGCCTCACAAGGCCTATCCTAGTTTGCATTTCTTCTATACAGTTTCTCAGTGCCACTTTAGAAGTTTCAGTCCTAGTCCCCATGTGCGTTTGTGTGTGTGTGAGTGTGGGCACTTGAGTGTGCTTCTGTGCACTTGTGTGTTCTTGTCATGCATGCTGGAATATGCTTGCTTGCAGGTTTGGTTTTCTTTTTTCTTTTCTTTCTTATTTTTTTTTTTGGAGTGTAGCAGTATAGGGGGTGGGCAGGCAAACAGTAGACTGCTGTTCTTGTCCTTGACTCTTCCTTATGAATCACCATTTAAGCCATGGGGACCTCCTTTAATGTGCCAAATGCTAAGAGTCTTGGCTTTGGAATAAAAAAAATAAAATGGGTTAAAGTCCAGCTTCTGAGAGTTGGAAAGTACCTTCAAGATCATATCATTCAATCCCTTCAGTTTACAAAAGACAAGTAATTAACTAAGGTCTAAAGTCATTTCCATGAAGTACCCAGCTTCATAAAGGTAGCATGGATTGTAAATGGTCTCAGAACCCAGAAAGGTGACATTGGGAAAATTGGATTTGGAGTAAAACTTTACAGTAACCCAATAAACTCATATTAAGCACCTTCTCTATGCCAGGTACTGTGCTAAAACTCAGGGTTACAACGAATGAAAAAACAGTCTACTTGGGGAGGGGGAGGGGAGGCTACACATAAAAGGAGGCAGGAAAGTCTGGTGTGGGTGGGGGTGAGGGGGCTGGAAATAAAACCAGGCAGAGCAGCAGATGTAGAGTGGAGTGGGCAAAAACTTTTCCCAACTTCAGCCCTCCAATCAAATGAAAGTGAGCATGAGTCAAGTCCTAAGTTAGCAGCATGGTGATGAGCTGATGAGCTTACCCTAGGAGGGATCTTGTTTTATGAAATTGTAGTCAAAGAAAGCAGCAAAAGCCCAGTGTACTGAAGTGAATAGACCTGAATTAGATTTTTGTATTTTCAAGCTATATGACCTGTATTAATTCAATTTGGCCCTCAGTTTCCTTATTTGGAAAAAAGAGATTGAATTAAATGATCTCTAAAAATCCTTTCTAGCTTTAAACTCTGTGATCATAACTACTGGCCTGTGCCCCTAGTCAACTTAAATTCCCAAACCAAAATACTTTTCCCTGGATTCCACTTCCAAAAGGTATTGTTTCTCTTGATTAGATCATAAATTCCTTGAATGTAGGAACTGTTGAGGCCGTTGCAATTGTATCTTCAGTGTTTGGCACATAATAAATGTTGAATAAATATTTTGTTTGTTCGTTTTTGTATTTTTTTCCCATCCATTTCATGCATTCTTATCTAACCCAATGTTGTCCCAGCTCCCCCACTCTACCTCAGTTTGACAGGACTGATTTGATTTGAAAAGCTAAATAGACTCTGTATCATCTACAACCCCTGAAAACTGACTTTTTGTCAGTATAGTTTATTTGATATCTACATGAAGACACATGCTTACAATATTTTGAGTCTTTTCTAAATGAGGAATTTTTATTGCTTAATAATAATAATACAGTAGAACTATGTAAAGAACTATACAAAATACTTTATATATATTTTTTACTTGATCCTCATAGAAACTCTGTTAAGTCAGAAGTATAGTTATTACTACTGACATTTTACAGTTAAAAATAATTGAGGCTGAGGAATCTTAAGAGCCTTGCTCAGGTTGTCAAATATGATAAATATTATTTATTAAATGAATAATAAATTATTGGCTTATTAATTGTTAAATTATTATTAGATGATAATGAAATTATTAAATAAATAATATATTATTAGATAAATAAATAAGAATTAAATAAATTTATTAAATAAAAATCTGCTGTATAACACTGGGTCACATACCTAATTGTGCCTGGTTTTGGGCTAATCTCAGCTGCTCTGGAGTCAGCTGGGTGGCACAATAGATAGAGAGCTGGACCTGCAGCCAGAAGACATATCATCTTCCTAAATTTGAGTCTGGCCTCAGACACTAACTAGCCATGTGACCCTGTGTAAGTCACTTAACCCTGCTTGCCTCAGTTTCCTCGTATATAAAGTGAGCTGGAGAAGGAAATGGCAAACCACTCCAGTATCCTTACCGAGATTGTGACCCCCCAAATCGTGTCAGAAAGAGTCAGAAACAACTGGATACCAAAAATTGGTTTAGTCATTTCTGAAAGGTCCTGGACAATAGCCACAAGATTACAAACAAGATAGTGAAGTGCTCATGTTTCTGTCATTTAATGACTGATTTAAGAACTGAGCATGCTCAGCATGGAGAGGAAAAGGACCAAAAAACACACATAACTTTCTTCAAGTATCAAAACCAAATGTGTGAAAGAAAGATTGACTCTGTCCTCTTTGCCACAGAAGACATAACTAGTAGCAATCACTGGAAGGAGCAGAGAAGCAGATTTAGACCTCACATAAGTTGAGGGTCAGAGTCCTGGAAAGTAGATAGTGAAGTGCCAAAAGTCTACCTAGAACTTCTAGCTGTGCTGGAGTAGGATGAGCTGCTGTGGGAAGTAATAAGCTCCTTAGAGTTCTGGCAAAACCAAATGGCAACTCATTGCGTAAAACAAATAAGAAATCATTGTTTACTTTGGAGGAGAGGTTCTTTAAAATGTTTCTTTAAATTCCAAGATTCAGTACAATGTTAGAAGCAGGATTCAAATCTTTGTCTATTCACACAATTCAAAACTATTTCCATATGTCCTATACTCCCTCTTGTGTCTTAAAGAATTAATTGTAAACATATTGTAAATGTATGTATAAAGGTATAAGTCTGGGGTGGAGGGAGAATCAATTTCACAAAATCACTAGGGAAAAAAAAAAGTTATTTCTGCCAGTCAGGCTTAACTCAAGTCACCATTCACAGGAGCTGTCTACCTAAATGTAATATTGGAGAGTTGGAATTGGAGCCAAAAAGACCAGCTTTCAAAACCTCTTAGATCTTAGCTGTGTGTCACTGAAATGTTTTTTAAACCCTCTCAGTCTCACTTTCTTCATCTGTAAAATGGGAATAATTGTAACTCCTATTTTGCAGGAGGATTGTGAGGATCAAATGAGAAAATATATGCAAGCTTTTTTCAAATCTTAAAGCTCTGTAAATGCTAGCTAGATTGGAGTGGACTTCTCTTCACTCAGAATTCCCTAACTTCATCAAAAAATTATTCAAGGTCTCTAACCTCTGTCCTTGGAGTTCTTTTTATGCACAACATTTCCTGCTCTTGCTATACAAGCCCCTTTCCCTGGGTTCCCTCATCAACGGAAACTGAAACCAGCAGACCAATACATATTTAACATCCTTTCCTACACTTCACCATTAAATTATCCTTCAGAATTCTCTAATAAGCTACCAGATTTTCTTACCTTTCTTTAAATAAAGATTTCTTAAAATCAGTCTCATTTTCTAGTCCTTTAAATATAGTTATTAATCTCTAAAACCCCAGAAACTCCATCCAAATCCTTAGAAATGTATGCCTAGCAAAGGCTGCTCAGAAAGATCTTACTGTGACTTCAGAGGACGGCATGCCTCCACCCTCTCAGCAGATACATGGAGAACTCGAGGCACAGAAGGAAGCATTCATACATTTTCAGACATAGCCACTGTGTTGATTTATTTTGTTTCTTTAGATATCTTTGTTAGAATAGAGGATACAAGTAGTGAGGAATTGGATGCACTGAATCACCAGAGTGTAACACTGAAACTAAAAGGGGAAATAATTTTAAGGGTTTTTATAGAAAGAAAAATGTACTTAGCACTGTATGAAAACAAAACAAAACAAAACAAAACATGTTGAATTGTTATCTGCCTTTGTGTTCCTTAATCTTTGAAAAATAGTACCTTTGAACCCATCAGCCTACAAATTACTTGCTGATTTACTAAATGTCAATGATTCATTTTTTTTCTATAAATGTAACATAGCAATAGAATATCTAACAGAGAAGAACCTGATACAAAGCATCAATATGATTGTATAGGTTTCCAACCTTGCTTCAAATACTTATTTCCAAATGAATGTATTCAGTATACACTAATTTCCTGTATGATTTTTCACTTTTCTATAAGTACTGGCCAATATTTACAGAATTAGAGATTTTTGTTTGTGATCTTTTCATGTGAATTTCAACACTTCAAAACTTTTGTCGGTTCTTTGGGTGAATTACAATTGAACCATCATATTAATTATATTTTCACATTAGAAATATTATTTCACTTAATATTCACACATTAGAATATAGTCACATTCATATGTTATGGATGAAGAATTAGAACAAAGGAAAAACACAAGAAAGAAAAAAAGTGAAAATAGTGTACTTCAATCTGCATTCAGACTCCGTAATTTTATTTTTGTTTTTTCTTCTAGATGTAGATAGAATTTTCTATCGTGCTTTTTGGAAACGTTTTGGATCATTTTATTGTTGACAAGAGCTAAGCCTATAATAGTTGATCATCAGGCAATGTTGCTGTTATTGTGTACAACGTACTCCTGGTTCTTCTCATTTCATTCAGCATAAGTTCATGTAAGTCTTCCTAGGTTTTCTTTTTTTTTGGAAATCTGCCTACTCCTAATTTCTTATAACACAATAATAATCCATTACATTCATATACCTAGTTGTTTCAGTCATTCCCCAATTGATAGGCATTCTCACAATTTCCATTTCTTGGCACCACAAAAAAAAAAGAGTTGTTATAAATATTTTTATACATGTATATCCTTTTTTCCTTTTTTATGAACTCTTTCAGATACGGACTTAGTGATTTTGCTGGATCAAAGGGTATACGTAGTTTTATAGCTCTTTGGGTATCGTTTCAAATTGCTCTACAGAATTGTTGGATCGGTACACAACTCCACCAACAATGCGTACATGTTCTGATGTTCCCACATCTTCTCCAATATTTACCATTTTCCTTATCTGTCATATTAGCTATTCTGATAGGTGTAATGTGGTCCTTCAGAGTTGTTTTAATTTGCCTCTCTCTAGTAACTAAGAACATTTTTATATGAGTATAGATCACATGAATTTCTTTATTGGAAAATTACCTATTTATATCCTTGAAGCATTTATCAGTTGTGGAATTAATTATATGCTTATAAATTTAACTCAATTATCTACATATTTGAGAAATGTGGTCTTTACCAGAAACATTGGCTGGAAAAATTATTTCCCAGCTCTTTCCTTTCCTTCTAAACTTAGTTACATTGGTTTTGTTTGTGAAAAAACTTTTTTAATTTAATATAATCAAAGTTATTCATTTTGCATCTCATAATGTTCTCTATCTCTTGTTGATAATGAATTCTTCCATTCCCCATAGATCTGACCAGTAAAAATATCCCTTGCTTTCCTAATTTCCTCATAGTATAATCCTTTAAGTCTAAATCATGTATCCATTTGGACTTTATCAGGCTTTTTTAATGGATTGACAGACATTATTGATTTTAGCTTTAAAAGTTAAAGAGCCAATGCTGTATGTTAGAGAGAGGATTAGCTTGGAAGTCAGCAAGTCATAGGTCCAAAATCTAATTCCAACACATTACATGTGTAATAATAGGCAAGTCGTTCAGCTCCTTAGTCCATTCAAGTAATCTTCTTGTGGATATGTGAAGTACCTTTCAGTGAAGAAATTCATAGGAAATTATAAGGCATCTGGACCACATCCCATGTGCAGAGGGGAAGCAGTATAGGAGAGGGTAAGAAATAATCGAATAAAGAGAAATGTAAAAAAGCAGTAATATTTTGACAAGAAGTATGTTGATGAGAATGGGGAAGACAGTGTCTTGAAGCCCCCAATAGCAAGTATTTTTGAGTTCGTCAAAAATGAGGCTACTGTCCTTGTTTTATTTTCTATATTTTTCTCAAATCTCTTCCTCTGATTGCTCACTTGCACTGATTAACAAATAACAAAATATTTTGGTGATTACTCATTTGTGCAATAGTTTAAGATTCAGCATTGTTGGCTCACTTCCTTCCCACTTTGTTTCTATTGTTTCCCTTGAGATTATTTATCTTTTGTTGTTCAAGATGAAATTCATCCTTTGTGGCTATATATCGTAATCCTTTGGCAATTTATATTGTATGGCAGTGAACAAGTATTTTAATTTAAATTATATTTATATTTTGCTTATGTTGACTTGATCTACCCATGGATAATGAATATTCCTCCAATTACATTACTGTCTATTTATATTAAGTGCTTTATATTTATATCCATATATTTACCATTTGTGTCTAGGCAGGTGTGATAGAACCAAGGTATTTTATAAAAATATAGTTATTTCAGTAGGAATTGACTTTTGTTTTTCTGCTGTGTTTTTTTGACAACATGAAAAAATGCACATCATGTAGATTTACTTTATGTCTTTCAACTTTATTGAAGTTATTGTTTTAATTTGTTATTGCTGTTGTTAACTATCCAGTGTACGTTAAGAAAACTATTATGTTATCTGCCATAAACCATAATTTTGTTTTCTCTTTTCTTCTGCTTTTCTTGATATTACTAGAACTAGAATTTCTAGTAGAATAGCCAATGGTAATGGTAATAAAGGCTCACCTTGCTTTGCCCCTAAACTATTTGGAAAGCGCTCTAGCTTATCCTCATTAGATATAGAGCTGATTTGATATATATTGATACTAATTCTCATAATATTCATTACAGTGTTTTAGAGTGTTTTTAACTGTAATGGAGATTGTATCTTGTCAGAAGACTTTTTGGAATCTATTGATATATTCATTATTTTACTATTCTCACTAATAACCTTATCATATTGTCTTATCATAGTTTTTTACTATTAGTCTAGATAGGAACTCTGGCTTTGGTGCTTTCATGTAAAAAGAAGTCCCCAATTATTAGGCCTCAAGAATGATAATTATTTAAATAACAAATAATTTTAAAAATAAATGTTCTCTCACTTTACATTGTTTAAGTTGTAATTGTTTAATATTATTGGATATATACATAGTAAAAATAAACCAGAAGAGAGAATGTTGATACTACCTTTACATTTCATAAGGCTCTTTTTTTGGAAAACTCAGAAGTAATAATTCCTTTTTAAAAATTAAAATAGTAATTGTTTCAATCAAATTCAGAAAATACACAAAAATATTCACTTTGGTTATTTTAAATCATAATACTTTTGAACAGCTAATGTTATAATCTAATTATTTCAATGTATAAATGAGTGAGGGCTCATGAATTTAAAAAAAACAGATAGTATCCACAGAGTTTACATAACAAAATGTCCAGAGCTTCATACTTCCTAGAAGTGTCCCTGTTAAGGTAGTCAAATGAGGAGAATATGAATAAAATGAAGTGTTTTTTCCCAGATTTTTAATCACCATGGGATTCACTGCAGAGGCTTTGAAATATTTCCTGGACTTGATGCACTCAGCACAAAGATGATCAAATATAGGTGCCATAAAGCAGTGAACAATATAGTGTCAGAGGAGAATATGGTAATCAGAGATGACCAAAGAGCAGTTAAGAGACTCACCATAGGTGTCAGTATACTGCAGCACATTAACAATGGTTTTCTCACATGAAATTACATAAAGAACATTATGAAGGTTCATATCCAGGAATAAATGTGCGTCAGTCAAGAAGCAAGAAGGAGACATAGCAACAGCTGAGTTTCCCATGTGTGGCAATAATACTTATAGAATAATCAAAGATTAAGGGTAAGGAATGTTGAGTGGAAGTATTATTAAAATGTAACTGGGAATGGAATGGGTCTGGCCTATGCCATAAATCCCAATCGTGAAAACAACATGAGGGGAAATATATAAATATTATGTAAGCAGATTTCTGGAATTTTGTGGAGGCATGAAATGGATGGGACTGGCTTCCACATCCTTGGTTTTCTACTACATGTCATGAAAAACTTCCAGAAACAGAGCCACTAACCATCACCTTGGGATCCCAACACTTGCTCCAAGGATAGAACCATCATTGATAGGATTATCCATAAAGAACAATAGAAGGGGCAGCAATGAAAATCTACCAAATAGGAGAAACACTCAGCAACATCAAGGGATTTCTTTCTATTGTGTTAATAAAAAGATATGGGAAAAGAGTCACTCAGGACAACAAGGCATGGATGGTCTGTGATCTGTACTGTGGGATGTAATGCCTAACTTAGTGAGAGTACAGATAAATTGAAATATTCATAGTCAATAAACTTTTACTAAACACTATGATCTGTACTGTGGGATGTCATGCCTAACTTAGTGAGAGCACAGATAAATTGAAATATTCATAGTCAATAAACTTTTACTAAACCGGCACTGTGCAAAGTACTACGGATACAAAAAAAGTGACTAAAGACAGTGTTTACCCTCAAACAATTTGCAATCTAATGCAGATGACATGCAAGCACATACATGCAAATAAAGCTGTAAAGAAAAGAATAGAAACAAACTAACAAAGGGAAGACACTGGAATCAAGAGTGCTTTGGGAAGGTTCCCTGGAAAAGGTAGATTTTAATTGGGAAGTTAGGGAAGCAAGTAGATAGAGATGAAGAGGAAGACCATCGCAGTCATGAAAGACAGAGATGACACCCTGACCAGAAAGATTAAGCACCTTATTTGTAAAACCACTAGAAGGCCTGTGTCAGTAGATCAAACAATACAGAAATTTGTAAGATGGCCAGAAAGGTTGGGGGCAACTAGCTTAAAAAGGGCTTTCAGTGCCAAATGAACTATTTTGTATTTGATCCTATAGAATTTAGAGATGCTGAAGTTTCTTATGTAGGGAAATGACAAGACCAGACCAGAACTTTAGAAAATCCCTTTAATGACTCAATAAAGTATGAATTGTAATGGGCATAGGCTTGTGTAAATTTGGAAATAATCCATGCATGAGGCAATAAGGGTCCAAATTAGTGGGGTGTTGTAAGAAAAAAGAAGGAAAGGGAAGAGAGGGGAAAGATAAAGGGTGTATTTGGGATATAGTCTTATCAATGAATTGAATATAGGGGATGAGATATCGGAGAGTTCAGGATGACACCTAGGTTGATAGCCTGAGGGATTGAGAGCATATTGTTGCTCTCTGCAGTAACAAGGAAACTAGTACATCGAGAGAGTTTAAGAGGAAAGAAAGTGAGTTTTGCTGTGGTCATGATGCATTTCAGATGTCTACTGAGTATCCTGTTTGAGAAGGTGGAAAGACATTTAGAGATGTAAGACTGGAGTTCAGCAGATAGATATATGTGAAAAATGTAAATACAGAGATAGAAATTAAATCTGTGGGAGCTGATGCTCTCCCTAAGTGAAGTAGCATAAAAGCAGAAAGGGAGAAAGTTCAAAACAGAAGCCAATGTGAGACCTAGATGTAGAGGAACAAAGGAGACTCTATGCACAGAGATGAATACCTGTCATGTGTAGTGCTCCACATGGGCCAGCATTAAGCTATTTTTTCTCTGATTATGTATTTTAACATCGATATTTTCTTCCCTTTCATGTAGACAGACAAAACTATTTTGGTAGATAGATGATCAGATTTCGAGTCATAAAAGTCTGAGTTCAAATTCCACCTCAGAAGCTAACCACTTATATACCCCAGGCTAAGTCATTGAAGCATTTTGAATCTCCGTTTTTCATCTGAAAAATGGGGACACCAATCACAGCTACTCCACTGAATTGAAGTGAAGGTAAAATGAGATAACAGTGAAAATACTTTATGTAGCTTAAAGCACTATTAGTTATCATTTTTTTCTGTTATTAATTTTGGGGGAAATATTCTTTTTGTGAGTTTTTTTTTACAACTCAAATAGAAAGAGTCTTGTTATAAATTACTATTTCACTGTTACCTTTTAGCACAAGTGGATAAAATATTTTTGGTAGTAGAATAAAATGTACTACGATATAAGCTCATCTTTTAAGTGCTCACTAAGAAACATACTAGGTACATTTCCAGTAGCAGATAGAAATATGGACATATGTAATTAATCCTGTTGCAACATGGCTTTGGTCCCATAGCCTCTGTTTATTCTCTTATTGTAACATTTAAAATTCATTCACTACAGGGATTATGGATATTTGATATGGTAACATTTATTAAAATATTGTTGGTAAGGGTTTTTTTTAATGGATCCATGTTATACATAATCAATTATAGACAACTGTTTTAAATGTGATAATGATCCAGTCCCAATGCAATTTATTGTTTGAATTCTCCAAGACATTCTGATGTGTGTATGTAAAGCATGGATATTTGTTTTTCTGTATATTTATGAAAGATGGTAAGCTAATTTATTCTTTAAGTGACGAAATAATTTGAATGAACACTTCAGAAACTCACCAAAAGAAAATCAATTTGGCCCCACATATAATGTAAGTATAGATTAAAATGAGTAGTTACAAATAATTGGGTGTATTTATGCATTAAATCAGTTAGTGATTTAGATTCTTTTATGGAACAGAAGGAAACTGAAGATCCTTACAATTTTCACATTGAAGAATAGAATGTCAGCTATTAAGCTGTTTGGAAAAGGTTATGGACTGAAAAAGGTAATTCTTATCCTGTGTTATTATGTGGTCTTCAATTGATTCCACTTGCTTTGGCCCACAGCCTCAGAATGATAGATGATTAATCTCTTTTCAGAGAAAACCACTGTTAGCATTAGAAAATCATTTATGAATTTATAGGCATATCATGAACAGAATAAAGAAGGACTAGGGAAGAAAGCAAAGCCTGATTTATTTACTGAAGGTGTCTCTGCTTTTGATGTGATACTTATTATTATAAGAAGTGATATTTATTGTACTAATTCATCCTCTTGAGATGCAGGAGAGGATTAGTTGTGAACCCAAATTAACAAGTCAAGCTCTTCTCTCTTAGAGATTCTCCCCTCTATCAAGGAAGATGGGTCTGGTTGGCAAGATGCACATGACTGTGGAACTTTTTGGAAAGCAAATAAGATTTCCCTTTATGAACTAAGAATTATACCTTATACTTCTGAAGATATCTTAGAATACAAAAAGGAGTAGAAAGATTGTTATTTTCTCTTCATACTAGTCAGATGATGCAGTAATGATCCTAAGCCACCGATGTATTAAATGACTCTAGAAAAGGGAAAGCTATGCTATTATCTCCTAAGATTATGGCATGGAAAGGAACTTCAGTTTTATTTACAAGAATCTACTGATGGATTGCTGATCTTCACTATGGTGTCACATCCTGTGAAATGTAGATTGCAATTCATGTATTTCTGCCCAAGCTCTACAATTCTGATGCATGAAGTTCTTCTCTGATGTTTCATTGTTATGTGAGGGTGACCTTGAGTTCTCAAAGGATGTATTAATGGAGAACGGTTCAGGTAGTTTCTACCCTGCTGGGAAGACTTGAAGTACCACATCTATGGCAGATCATTTGTATTTCCCAAAGACAGGCCTATCAGTAGGTGGCAAGGTTGTTTGTCAGTAGACTAGACATTTGATAATGAATTTTGTGACCATGTCAATGGAAAGAAAAATCCAAAATTATCTTCCTCCTCTGTAACCGTGTTCAAGTTCTGCGTTGACAGAGAAATATCTTTATGTCTACTTTATTAATTCTGTTTCTCTTTTTAATTAATAATGAAAGATTGACTCTACAATATGTAAGCAGAGGAATCTAGGACAATGTTAATATATTCCATATGTTTCACAGAGTTTGTGATGGATAGTGTATAGAGAGCTGAGCTTGTAGCCAGGAGGACTTAAGTTCAAATTCCACGTCCAACACATACTGATTATGAGACTATGGCCCATCATTTTGCCTCTCAGTGCTCTATACAGCTCATGATTATAAGTTAAAAAGAGAATTCTGGCCTGTACTGGGAGAAAGAGTTCTCAAAATTGATTAAAATCATAGCTTTAGCCTACATGTCCTTACATAAAATTCCTACAAAACTAATGGTAAAAATGTGTGCATTTTCCTTACATTTTAGTTGTTTAAAAAGAATCCCAAGGTATTTCATATATGAATGTACATGTGTATACATACATATTCATATATGTATGCACAAATGCATATGTGTATACGTGTGTGATTGTGGTTCAATTCCGTTCATGTGTAACTCTTCATGATTTCGTCTGGGGTTTTCATGGCAAAGATACTGGAGTGGTTTGCCATTTCCTTCTCCACTCCACTTTATAGATGCAGAACTGAGACCAACAGAGTTTTTCCCAAAGTGGTGGATCTAGTAAGTGTCTGAGGTCATATTTGAAATTGAGAAGATGAGATTTTTTGACTTCAGTCCCAAAACTGTGTCTACCATCTATAGTTTCATATGTGTATACACATATGTATACATATATCATGTTAATCTAATTTCTACTTTAATTATAATTTCCAAAGCATTAAAATCAGTTTTAGTTACTATTTTAAAACTACATGAGACTAAACTATGAATGGCCTCTGAGGTGTCTTTCAGTTCTCGATTTACGGTCCTATCATCTATCATTCTTTGATCAGCAACATGTTATGATATTTTTCTTAAGGATTATCAGCAAAGTATACTTAGATGCATGGAACACACTCCATAGGGAATGATGTAGTGAATTAAGACAGTTTATGCTCCAACGATAAAAATTGTGAGTGGGAGGGAGAGAGAAGAGAGACATAATAGCCATCATGTGAAATGGATATTCTGGGAAGCTCCAGATGGCAGAATTAAATCTGACAGGTGGCATTTACCAGGAGGCAGATTTCCACTCAATATGACAAAGAATTTTCCAACAAAAGTGCCATTCAAAAAGGTGAATTTTCGCCTTGTGAGGTAGTGAGCTCCTCTTGTCACCCCAAGTATCCAAATAGTACCCAAATGCCTCCTACCAGATGGCTAGATCTCAGGAATGTTAAAGAGGAGATAACTTCCTGGGGTAGAGTTATATATAGGTGGCTTGCAAAGTCTAATATTCTATGATTTTGTGATTTCTAGGAAAACAAAAGGGGATAGCTGAGCACAAACTCTTATTTTAGCTGGGTAGAAAAGTCAAGTGAATAATCTCATGTAAAAAAATGTGCTCTCAAGAAGTTCTTCGTTATCTACACAGGTGATCCATACAAATAAAACTAATCCTTCTGCTTACTCCAGGTTCAGTTCCACCTACTCAGGTAATATCTGCCTGACTTTCAAACTACAAATCAAAAAAGAGGCTAAAGACAGTCAGTCCTTGCCCTCAAGGATCTTACCATGGAATGGTGACACAACATACAAAACATTTACAAAGCCACCTATATGCAGAATAAATAAGAAATAACTGAAAGAGAAGGAGGGATTTTTGTTGAGAATTAAAGGAAGTCAGGGACATAAATAGTTGAAGCAGACAAAGACAAGCATTCCACAGATTGGGAATAGTCAGGGAAAATAAGCAGAATTGAGACATAGAGTACCTTGTTTGTGGAACAGTCAAGAGACCAGTGTCAAGAGATCAGAGAGCATGTGTTGGGAAGTAAGGTGTAAAAAGATCAGAAAGGTGTTGGAGGTAGGTTATGAAGTGTTTTGAATGTCTCCATTTTTTCATATGTGCAAAAGGTGAGAAATATATTGTTGTAGTTTACTCAAAGACCTGTTATAAGTTTGGAAAAATACATTTTGAAAATCATATAGGGCTATCGAAATGCTGACCATTTTAGTATACTCTACACTAAATAACTCATGACAAAAACTAAGCACCAAACAAAGAACTTCATTCTATTTTTGGATAATGTTGATTATATATGTGTGTATACACACATACATATGTGCATCTATTTTAAGATATTTATTTTAAGGGCTGCCCTACAACCCTTAAAATTGACCATTGACCAACTGATTTTTGATCAATCAGTCTTGTCCAACTCGTCACGATCTCATTTGTGGTTTTCTTGCTTTACCATTTCCTTCTAAAGCTCATTTTACAGATGAGAAAAGTGAGATAAACAGGGTTAAGGGAGTTGCCTGAGGTCACACAATTAGTTAATGTCTGAGGTCAAATTTGAACCCAAGTCTTCCTGAGTCTAGGCCTGGTTCTCTATCCACAATGCCTTAAATGCCTAACTGCATTTCATGTGCGTGCGAACACACATACGCACACATATATATTTATATTTATTTGTAACATATATTATGTATTTATATGTATGTTTATGTACACATATATGTTTATATACATATAAACTATATATACACATACATATGTACTGTATGTTTATGGTTATTAATATTTAAAGTTTTATCATTTATCCTTCATGATCTGTTTATTCACAAACACATTTAAATTCTTATCTCCCACTTCCAACTATATCTCCTTCTTGTTCTTCCTAAGGTAAAAATTATATGTATAATCTCTCTCCACATGTGTTTAAAGACACTTTTACTAGAATCCATAAATCTCCTTTTTTCCATCTTAAATATCTTCATTCCTTTCAACCATTTCTCATATCTACAGTATCTATTGCACAAGCCTTTCATTCTCTTTGTTGTACTTCAGATATGAACTTATTTCCGTTTTTACAATATGGACCTGAATGCCTCATTTACAGCAGATCAGAATAGAATGGGAATGTAATCTTCTTCAATCGAAATGGGTCTTGAGGTGGAAGGGCTAGAGAGCTGCCTCGGGAAGTCCCTCCTCAGATATATACTAGCATTGGGAAATGAAGCAAATAAAAAAACTCTTGAGTTTTTCTTACAGTTACAGATCCATTTAGCTAGAAGCAAATTCCTCACCTCACTTTTGCTGCACCAGTGAAATCACAGGTATGGGCAAAAAATAACTCATCATTTTTTGTTTGTTCATTCATCTGTTTGTTTATTTCATTGTTTGTTTGCAGGCCATATCACATCATGAGCTAATAGTGAGCTGGCTTTCCACTGGAGACTTCAGATCATTTTCTCTTATCTAACCACACATGCCCTCTTCCCTATTTCTGTACAATTGATTTTTTTTATAAAATTCTATCTTAGAACATTATGTTTATCCTTTCTAAAATTCATCTTCAGAGCACTTAGGAAGCACTCAATAAATATTTCTTTAAATAGATTAAAAATGAACACATTACCTATAACTTACTAATCGACATTTTCATATCATTTTCCAGACATTATCTCATTTGAGCCTCACAGGAACCCTATGAGGCAGGAAATACAGTTGTTCTTATCCTACAGTTGTTACTATCTCCATTTTTTTCAGATGAGGCCAAAGAGAAGATTGCCCTTTATCACGTCTTCCTGATAGCAAATCATTGCACTATTCACTACCCCAAACTACCTCCAGTATTAACCAATTACATCATGTTAGCAGATTTTCGTGTTTATGTCCATTCAAAATCACCTATTTCACTTCTGGAAAGGTTCTCTTTTTATTGTTTTTAAACCTACTTATCCATATCCAAACTATCTCATTTATTGTAAGCCTCTTCAGTCAAAGACTTTGTAGTATACAAGAGTGCCCTGCAAAGAACAAAACATCTGGACTTACTGAACTTTCAAGGTTATACGCAATTCATGGGAAGTGGCATTCAACGTCATGCAGAAGGATTACTGTACTCTTTTGTCATATGTCGAATTCCACCCCCTCACTGGGAGGGTAAAGTGGGCACCACCAGCAAAACTGCTGATGACAAAGTGACTCCTTGAGATAAAATTTAGTGAATAATAGCAAGGTCTCTTTCATGTGTGAGTGGGGTGTGAGGGGGTGGATGTGTATGTGTGGGTATGTGTGAGATATTTTATCCTTCAGGGTTTTCAATTAAACAAAACTCTGAATGCAGAGTTTATTTAATCTCTCAGCTCTCTAGTGATTCTGGAAAATGAGGTGTCCTAAATCAGAGAGGCTTCACAACAGCTTTCTACATTTTTACCTCGATAGATTTGTTTCTTATTTTTCCTATCACTGTTGCTGTCAGATCTTCTGTCTGCTCATTGGACACTTTCTTCGACTGACATTTTCTTTTTCTGTCTGCTCCCATCCCCACCTCCAGTCTCTTTTCATCTCCTTTTCTCTGCTGTTCCTCCAAGGTTTGCTTTTCAAATTTAAATCCCCAGACCTGACCTCTCTTCAAAGCCCCAGGCTGATCTTGGCAGACACTTACTCTGTGTTTTTAGTTGAGAATACTGATATCTTAGAAATCACATGCAGCTTCCTCATTTGAAAAATGTGTTCTTCTGCCAAAATTTGAACTACTCTGTGGCAGAGCAGATGGGTCAGGGGTCTTGGAGCCAGGAAGATGCCTGTCATTTAATGGCTAGGGACATTAGGTCACTGACTTAACCCCTCACCCCCACATGGTTTTCTAAAACTAAAAGTCACAGGTAAGTGACTAATCAGTACTAAAAGTTTTCCTATGGTGAGATCCTTTGAAATCACAGAACTTGGACAAGCATACACCCACAATCCTAGAACTGTCTGAGTTAGAAGGTATTTATAGGTCATCTAGTCAAATCTCTTCATGTTACAGATGAGGAAATAAATTCTTGAGAGACCAAACAACTTGTCTAAGATCAAGCAGGCATTAAATATAAAGGACATGGTGGTCTCCAAAGGAACAATATGTCAACACAACTTAAAGCTTTGAGGATTTGGGGAGAGGAAAGCAAGTGAAAGAAACACCCATCTTCTTCCATAGAATCGACACATTTTCTTTAGCTCCTTTTAATAGAATTGACCCTTTGGTTTGTATTGTTATTTTTATGTCTTTTATTTTTCTTCATTATTATGTTGTAAACAACATAAATGAGAGAAGGTGATGTTGGACTTAGGGAGACACAAGTTCCAATGATACATCAGAATCTTGATATCTAAGTGACCCTGGGCAAGCAACTTGATCTCTCTCAGAATCAGTTTCTTTGCCTGTAAATGAAAATAACAAAGCACATTTAACTCAGAGGTTTATTGATAGGATCAGAATAGATAAAATATGTCAAATAATTTCAGTGCTTAAAGTATTATATAAATCCTAGTTATTATCATTCATAAAAAGATATATTTCAATACCTATCTTTATTGTATCCCCTACAATACCTATGGTGGGGTGTTGCAAAGAGGAGGCACTTGATAGTTCATAGAATGAAGAGATTCAGAAAAGTGCTTGAAATTATAAAATTTAAATTTGCTACAGAATATTTTTATAATACACTTAAATAGAATTTCAAACTTTGAAATTCTTATGAAATGATTTTTACAAGTACATCCTGGCTTATTCTGCTAAAGCAGGGAAGCTATATAATTACACAATGTTCCAGGGAAACAGCACAAAGGAAACGTAGGACACACAAATTTGGAGTTACCACCCCAAATGTTCATACGAACTATCTGTGCCCAATCCACAGTAGAGCATTCTGAGCTCATTTTGGTTTGATTAGCCACAGTTGGATATATTGAAACTTGACTTTATCTTGGTGATGTCATTTAGATACTCTTTGTGAGAAAAGAAAAATAACCAACCGACAGAGAGGTATTTCAAAGACAAAAAGTAAAAAGTCAAATCAAGTCAATGAGCCTTTATTAATAATCTGCTCTATGAGAGGCATAGTTCTAAATGTTGAAATCTAGAGGAGCTGAAAAGTCTATTGGGGAGATGGAAAAAATTTAGCACAAATAGGATACATAAAGTCAAAATTAAATATAATCTCAGAAGAAAGACATAGGTTTAGAAAGACTGAGAAGGGCTTCCTGTAGAAGCCAAGCTTCAACTCTGTCTTGAAAGAAACTAGGGATGCCAGAAGTTGGAGATTAGGGGGTAGACTAAGTTCTAGTCACAGAGAGTAACCAGAAAATAATTCTCAGATTCAGGATCTGAATATCTTGTATGCAAGGAATCACTGGATATGTTTTGGGGAAAGTATTACTGGATTTCTAAGTATATGAAATAAAGCAAGATATAAAAAGACTGGAAAGGTAGGGCAAGAGTCAGATTATGTAAAGCTCCAAAGTCAAGCATACTTCATATATTATATTGGAGATAATAAGGAGACACAGGATTTTACTGATTGGGATAAGGTAGTGATGCCAACTCTTTAGGTAGGTTAATTTGGCAGCAGAGCGCCAAATGGGCTGGAATGAAGAAGGATTTGAATCAGGGAGCTGGATCAGTAATTTACTGCAATAATTTCGGCATGAAGTAATGAATGTCTGTACTAGGATGGTTGTAGCAGTGTCAGAGGAAAGAAGAGTATGTGTGAAAGAGATGATCTTCAAGGATTATTCTATGTGGTGAGGATTTAGAAAAAAAAACTATTAGGATAATTTTAATTACATTAAACTGAAAAGGTTTTGCACAACCAAATCCAATGCAACCAAGATTAGGAGGGAAGTAGAAAACTGGGAAAGAATTTTTGCACCTAGTGTCTGTGATAAAGGACTCATTTCGAAAACATTGAGAGAACTAAGTCAAATGTACAAGAATACAATCATTCCACAATTGATAAATTTTCAAAAGATATGAAAAAGCAGTTGTCAGAGAAAGAAATTAAAGATATCTTTAGTCATATAAAAATGCTCTAAACCACTATTGATTAGAGAGATGCAAATCAAAACAACTCTGAGATATCACCTCACACCTATCAGATTGACTAACATGAGAGAACAGGAAGATGATAAATGTTGAAGAAGATGTCGGAGAGTTGGAACACTAATTAATTGTTGGTGGAGCTGTGAGCTCCATTCTAGAGAACAATTTGGAACTATGCCCAAAGGGCTTCAGAAATGTGCATACCCTCTGACTCAGCAATACTGCTTCTAGGATTGTATCCCCAAGAAATCATAAAAATGGGAAAGATTCCCACATGTACACTCTTTGTGGTGGCCAAAAACTGGAAATCAAGGGATGCCCATCAATTGGGGAATGGCAGAATAAATTACAGTCTATGAATGTAGTGGAATACTATTGCACTATAAGAAATGACAAACAGGAAGACTTCAGAGAGGCCTGGAAAGACTTATATGATCTGATGCTGAGTGAAAGGAGCAGAACCAGGAGAACTTTGTACACAACAACAGCCACAGTGTATGAGGACTTTTCCTGGTAGAAGTAGAACTTCATTGCAATGCAAGGACTTAAAAAATTCCCAATGGTCTTTTAAGTCAAAATGCCTTTTGAAGCCTGAGAAAGAACCATGGAATTCAATTGCAGATTATAGCAAATCATTTTGTTTTGTATTATATTTTGGTTTGTTATATGATTTCTCCCATTGATTTTAATTCTTTTATACAACATGACTCTGATGAAAATGTATTTAATAGGAATGTATGTGTAGAGCCTATATAAAATTGTATGCCATCTCAGGGAAGGAAGGGAGAGTTGGGAAGGAGGGGGAGGGAGGGAAAGAAAAAAATCTAGGCTATATTGTAGTGATCATGGAACACTGAAAATAAACAAATAGATAGTTAGATAGATAGACAGACAAACAAATAAATGAGATGAAAAAACTATTAGAATAAGTTAATCAAGGGAGGGGGCAGAGCCATGATGGAGCAAGGACTTGCTTGAGCTTTCTCCCAAACCCATAGAAATAATTGTAAAAATGACTCTAAACAAATTCTTGAGTTGTAGGACCCACAAAATTACAGAGTGAAACAAATCTCCAGCCAAAGATTCCTGGAAGGTAGACAGGAAACATCTATCACACCAGACTGAGAGTAGAGCACAGTCCACTGTGACTGGGTCAGAGCAGGCCTCAGGGGACTGCATCACTGGCAACTGCAGATGTTTCCAGACTGTTCAGTCCATAGACACCAAAGACAGAAGATCAGTGGGAAAACTCTGTTGGACTTAGGTGAGGGAGAAATATGATCCAGCCCCAGTGTGGCAGAGGTGGTGGCAACACTGGTGGCAGTGATTGTGGTGGTGGTAAGGATGACAACAGAAGCATGAGCAGCTGTTGCTTCTGGAGGTGTTGGCCCTCGGATGGTGTGAGGATCAAGAATCAGAGGAGAATTGCAGGTATATTTTTGCTGGCACTAAAGAAGGATTTTCTTCCTTTGCTTTTCTTGGATCTAGGTCGCAGTGCTTGGTGATGGTCCTGAGTTGAGGAGGATTCCTGGTGTGGCAGAGCATGTGGCTACAGTGTAGAAAAACCTTCCTCACAGTTCCCAGACAGAAAGTGCTTGTGGTCATTCACAGACCAAAGCACAGTCTGGGAAATGAGTCAACATCTTTCCTTTGATAAAACCACCTTGGAAGAATTGAAAATTTACAGGCCCCTAAGGGATCAGAGGGCTTGGAATATGATATTCTGGAAGTCAAAGGAGCTAGGAAAAATATGGATATTCAATAAAATACAGGAATTTCAAGCATTCTTGATGAAAAGAACAGAGCTGAATAGAAAATTTGACTTTCTAATACAAGAATCAAGAGAAGCATGAAAAGTTAAACAGGAAAAAGAAATCATAAAGGATTCATTAAAGTTGAACTATTTATATTCCTGCAGGAAAGATGATATTTGTAACTCATGAGATATGGGGGTAGTTTAAGGTAATATATTACATATATATATATATATATATATATATGTATGTAATTATATATATATATATATATATATATATAGGTATGTGTTATGTGTATGCATGTGTATGTGTATGTTGACAGAGGGTACAGGGTGAATTAAATATGAAGAGATAATATCTAAAATATATAAAAAGGGATGAAAGAGGAATATATTGGGAGAAGAAAAGGAGTTAGAATGATGTAAATTGTTTCACATAGAAGAGGCATGAAAAAGCTTTTATATGGAGGGGAATGGGAGGTGAGAAGGAATGAGTGAGTCTTACTCTTTTTGAGTTTGGCTTAAGGAGGGAATAACATACACACTCAACTGGGTAGCTTATCCTACAATAAAGTTGGGGGAAGAGAATAAGAAGGAGGGATAATAAAAGGACAGATTGGGGAATGAGATAATTGGCAGCAAACACTTTTGAAAAGGGACAGGGTCAAAGGAGAGAATAAATGGAGGGGGAATATAATGGAGGGAAATATAGTTAATCTTTCACTACATGACTATTTTGGAAGTGTTTCGCATAACTACAGATGTATAACCTGTATTGAATTGTTTGTCTTCTCAATGAGGGGTGAATGGGTATGGAAGATGGGAGAGAATTTGTTTTATAAACAAATGTAAAATTATTTTTACAAGTAACTGAAAAATAATGTATGTATGCAATGTGATAAAGAAATCTATCATCCCTACAAGAAAGTGAGGTGGAAGGGATAAGAGGAAAGTCTGTGGAAAGAGGGGAGGGTTGACTGAGGAAAGGGGCAATCAGAATGGATGCCATCTTGGGTTGGGGGAGGGGAGAGTTGGAGAGAAAATTTGGAACTCAAAATCTTGTGAAAATAAATGTTGAAGACTAAAATAAATTAATTTTTTATCTCAGTCAAGAAACTTCAGTTGAATGATGATGTTGGAAGCCAGATTGCAGAGGTAAGAATAAAATAAGATGAAAGGAAGATAAAACAATTGGAGATGACTTTCTCAAAGAGTTGATCCAGAGAAGGAGGGAGGAATAAAGAATGATAGCTAGTAGAGAGGGAATGATCAAATGAGTTTTGGAGATTTTGCCTTGCTTTATTTTTTGTGCTTTCCATTATATTTATTTTTAGGAAGGGAGAGACATGAGAGCATTTGTAGTCAATAGCAAACAGCCACTAAACAGGGAAAGTTGGAGGATTATTGAGATATGATGAAAGAGGGAACAAACTTCCTGGAGAAGATGGGTTGGAATGGGATCATCTATGAATATAGAGGGATTTTTTTCCTTCTCAAAGAGAAGCATAGTCTCTTAATCTGAGAAAGGCATAATCTCAACCCTTCCCTGCCTTCTCTGACCTCTTTAATTTGTAGTGTATATCTATATCTATAAATATATACACTATATATACATATAAAATATATGCTATTTTGCTTTCTTTCCTTGTGTATGTAACTCATCTTCTTAAGAAGAGGGCTACCTAGTCAATAGAGTGGTTCTCTGGAAGGCAGGAATAATTGGGCTTAAAAGCTGCTTCACATATTTATTGCTCATATGATCTTGGAGAAGTCACACCTTCTAAGAGCTTCTGCTTTCTGATCAATAAAATGAAGATAATAATTACACCAACAACAGGGAGTTGCCAAGAGGATCAAATGAAATAACTTATGAAAAGTTCTTTGTAAGTCTAACACCTCCCATCTCCACTCCAATAAACAGTCAATTCTTCTCATTAACAAGATTTGGTAATACAACAGAGGTCATGTCTCATACTGCTTTAAAATAAAGAATCGAATCTCCAGAAAGATTTGGGAATGTAGTACATACTCAAATACTTAAAATTAAAATTCTTCCATTATATATATCTGGAAGATTAGTCCAATCACTGACAAAAATGGTATGAATTTTTCAGTGTTAGTTTTTGATGGCCTTTCCCTTTATGAGGCAGCACCAGGTTTTCTCTTTCAATAAGATCTTGAACACTATCGCAAAAGTAGTATTTTCTTGGGGAATGGCAGCGGGTGCATGGGAGAAAAAAGTCCTTCCGTAAGAATCAAGTTTAACTGTATCATTGGGAATTAAGTTGCCCATTTGTATTTTTCTTTACACAGATCATCTCAGGGAGACCTATTTTCCTAGACATTGCCTATCAGATGACAGATAAACCTTGGTTCTGTGTGAAGAGAAGATAAATTTCAGCATATCTGAAAACATTTCCAATCTTCTTAAAGTCATCTAAAGTTCTCTTTTTTCTTTTTCATGGCTATCTCCTTATCTCAGCAGACTCTCACACATCCTCCTGTCCCTATTTCTTTTATGTTGGCATGTCTCTCTTTCTTCCCCTGAACCTGTACTCTCCCTAGCTGTTTTTTGAGGAGCAAGTTCAAAATTTATAATATGGTTTTTAAAAATTTTACATACAAAATTCAGGAAGAAATCCTTTTTTTAAAAAGGATTGAATTTATTTCAACCATTACTGGTCATTTAGAGGCTACTGACAGTTCTACTTGATTTAGTCAACTGATACATTTCTAAACAGATTTAAAGTGAACATTTTCATTATGATTTTACATTTACATTGATTTGAATTAGTTTATTGTTTTCTACGGAAATGTTGGGGTGGGTGGACTATGAGAAATGCTGGTTAAAATCCTTATAGCTAGGGCAAAGAATATTCCACCCTTACTCACGGATGTTCTTTTCAATCCAACAAATATATATTAAGCCTCTACAGTAATGGCATGACTAGAAGTATACTCATTACTGGAAAAGACAGAAAGATTGTTCAGGATATGATCCTTGCTTTCATGGAGCTTCCAAATTATCATTAAATAGGTGAATGAAAACCATTTATTAAGCACTTAGTGTGTGAAAGATAAAAAGGTATTATGCTGCCTACCAAATGAAATGTCTACAGAGCCATTATTCTGACCTCATTGTTTCATGCCCATGAAACCTGGACATTATACCAGTACTGTGCCAGATAACTGAACTACTTAGATTTGAATTGTCTTAGGAAGATTCTGAAGATCATCTGGCAAGATAAATTACCAGACACTGAGGTCATTTCTCAAACTTAACTGCCAAGTATTCAAACTCTACTTCAGAAAGTGCAACTCTGATAGGCTGTACATGTTGTTTGAATGCAAAATGTAGAGGTACCTAACAGACTATTTTACAGAGAACTCATGCAAAGAAGATGTTTACATGGTGCTGTGCCGCAATAAAAGGACACTCTCAAAGTGTCTCTGAAGAACTTTGAAATTGATTGTGTCTCATGAGAGATGGTGGCAAAAAGACTACCCAGCATGGAGGACACACATCAAAGAAGGTGCTGTTCTCTATGAGCAAAGCAGAATTTGAAGTAGCTCAAAAGAAACGTGAGATATTTAAATTTAGAGAGATCTCCATGCCAAATGTTCATTATGGACTATTTGTGTTCAGCCCGTGGTAGAGAATTCCAAGCTTCTATTGGTGTGATCAGCCAGTCAGACCCACTGTAACTTGATTCTAATGCAGTGATTTATTTTGGTACTCTTTGAGAATGGATAATAGCAACCAATCAGCTAACTATGTTCAAATAACTGTTAAGTTCTAGGGAGCAACAGGAGGAAAAAAGGACTTTCATTCTAGGATATGGCACATATACACATAACTATTACAAAGCAATATATAAAATGACATAGGAAATATTAGTAAAACTCTATGAGAATACAAGACAAATGATAATAATAACAAATGTCATCTGGAAAGATCAAAGAAGTCTTTATAGATGAGACTGATTCCGTGTTAACATTTTTTAACAGGTAATAATTTAACAAAAATAGCAGGGGAGTTAAAGGCATTCCAGCCAGAAAAATAAATTGATATAGAAGAAGAGAGGCAAGAAAGTGTGAGGAGATGTGTACAATGAGCAGATGTGGAGTCCGGTTGGAAAAGTGTGACGGAAAAGTGGAAGAAGTATGATTGAAAAAGCATAGTAGAGAAAAACCTGATTAACTATATCTGAGGAAGAATGGTTTAGTAGCTAACTGGATGTGGAGTGGAATAGCTAACAAACTGGTTAACAAAAGCAGGTCAGTTTTTATGTTTGTTTTTTATAGTATCTATATAGATTGTGTTAGCTGTTAGTACTTCATAAAGAACCTTGCTCAATGACAAATGAGTAGGTGTATTTCTAGGTTAGCAAAGTTTTGCAGTGGATAGAATACCAGGTCTGAAGTCAGGAAGACTCAGGTTTGTGAGGTCAAATCTGGCCTCAAAACACTTACTAGCTTTGTGATACTTGAGCAAGTCGTTGAACCCTGTTTGTCTCAGTTTCCTCATCTGCAAAATGAACTGGAGAAGGACATGTCAGACCATTCCAGTACCTTTGACAATAAAACCTCCAATGGGGTCACAACTGAACAGCAATCCCAGAAAACTATCTAATATCAGTATACTGGATCATATCAAAACTGAAATTCTTGATAACAGTGAATACTGAGTATGAAAGGATTTTATAATTAAGTGGAAAGATGCCCCAAGGTTTCTCCCTAAAGAAGCAGAAAAAAGAGGCAGGCAAATTATTTTTGTCATTCATCTAAAGGCAAACCAATGAAATTTCAGTCTCATGGCATGTAAAATTGTTCTTTCTTTTCTTCTCTTAAAAATTAGGTAAAATTTGATCACTAACACATTGAAAAATATGAAGAGACAGAGAAAGTCTGTGATGAACTTGCTGAAACTCTCCAAATTAAATTCACATGATTTTCTTACATAATGGCTTTAATGGGAAGATGGTAATAAGTTGGCATGGCAAAAATAAAGTTGGAAAATTTGCTTCAGGAAGAAAAAGAACAGAAGAGATGTGTTTATCCATCATGAATATTTTAATAAAATAATACACAGAATATATTAAGCACAAAAATGTTTATATTTTAGCAAACATAAAATTATTTTGAATTTGGGAGTCATTTGTGAATCACCTATCTTGGCTTAGTCAGTCCACAAATTTTTTAGAGGAAAGATTAAAATTAATATACAGTTAAAAGAAAGAAGTTAAAATACAGTGAATGAAAACAGCCTCAAGCATTTTGCTTGGATCTGGAGACACAAGAGTTAAAATGATGCTACTACCTACAAAATCAAGGTTTGTTTGTTTTTTGTTTTTTGGTGTTTTTTTTTTTGCATTTTGAGTCCTTTTGATAATGAAAAAGGCTTCCCAAGTCATTACAGTGGAATGATGAACTAATAAGGAAAATAATTAATTCCTTCTAGAACATGGCAAACATGGGAATATGTTTTGCTTTACTACTTTGAAATGAATAGATAACTGCATTCATTAAGCACTTACTATATGTAAAGCATTATGCCAAGCACTGGAGCTACAAACAGAAGAGTAAAATAGCTCATGTTCTCAAGGAGCCCACTTTATAATGGAAGAGATAACACGTGTGGAAGGTTTCAGCATCAAGTCGAATGGACAAGTTCCATGAAGCTTAGGTGACAACAGTAAAGCACCTCTTCTTTAATTAGATAATCACTGATAAAATATAATTAGTTTCTGATGTACAACCATTTGATATTGCTAAATAATTTTTGAGCATGAACTTTCTTTTCCAGATATTTAGTGTCTGTGGCTATAGGAGCAGTTGCCAGACAGAGGGATTCTGGCCAAGATGATGGTCAAGGTCACTGGGCTGGAAGTAGGAGTATGCATTCACTGTCCTGGTCTGCTTCCATTAGGGTCAGAGGGGAGATGGTGGCAATGGTGGTGGTGGTGGTGGTGGTGGTGGTGGTCTGACTTACCTGGCACATGCTGCCTCCTGTTTCTCCCTCAGAGTTCCTTCCTTCCTTCCTTCCTTCCTTCCTTCCTTCCTTCCTTCCTTCCTTCCTTCCTTCCTTCCTTCCTTCCTTCCTTCCTTCCTTTCTTCCTTCCTTCTTTCCTTCCTTCCTTCCTTCCTTCCAGAGTTTCTTCCTTCCTTCCTTCTTTCCTTCCTTCCTTTCTTCCTTCATTTCTTTCTATTTTCTTTCTTTTTGTGGAGGGAGGTGGGAGGGAAAACTATTTTAAATAGAAATAACAAGTTGAGCAATCTTATTTTCAGATACAGAATATATGTATTTATAACTTACTATACTGAATTTTGTTACCTATTTAGCTATACTTAAATAAAGATATAAAAGGCAAAGCTGGAGTAAATCAATAGAACCTTGTGAAATAGCTGCCTGGCTTCCCCAGAGGTACTCAGCTGACGGTTCTGAGAATCACTTGTGTACAACATAAACTACTACCCTATAGTACCTTATTAATGCCAGGAGTTTGGCATTCCCTCTCCCCTTGCCTCTCACTAGTACTATCTTCTGCTTAAATCTAATTCCAATTGATGCAGCAATCTTTAAATGACCAAGGCTCTGATCAGGTGCTCTGGGGGTGTCAACATTTTCATATTCATTTAATGAAACAAGTTCTATGTTGCTGCATATATGTCCCATGTGGAAAGTGTTTTCTGCCTATTTTGCTTTTGAATCATCAGTGTATCCACTCATTTAGGTGGAAAGCACAGATTTCTTGCAAATGAAATTCAAGCTTTTGCCATTAAGAAATGTAATGGCTGGGCAGCGGTGGGTCAGTAATGAGCCATTAGTGACTTAGGTGAAGCGAAAATAAATGACTCTACAATTATAAATGGCCTTGCAGTACACCCAGAATCTGCAGGCACCAAATGGCAACGGGAATCCAGGTGCCAAGATTTGCTCTGCACTTGGAAACTCAGCTAAAAAATACATCCCACTGAGACCTTGCAGTAGAATACCTGACCACATGCACACACCTCAGATCCTCATTAAACTCACCCTCCAGGTTTAGAGCAAGAGCAGAGCAAATAGTTGCACAAATGTTGGCGCATACTCATTGTTCTCTGCTGGGCTTAAAATCACACGGACTCAAACTGGCAAGACAGGGGCTGTCCTTGTGAAAAAAAATAGGTCTTTTCTCCTCTGTGTATCTTTGGGTGTAATTTGACCCTCAGTTAAAGATCATTGGAGCCAGCGTGGCAGATCAGAGAAGGTGCTCAACTTGATGTCAGAGTTCTGGGGTGAGCTTCACTACTACCTACTTGTGTGACTTTAAGTAAGTCATATCATGACACTAGGCTTTAATTAATTAAGTGCCTATTATGTAACTGTCAGGTAAGCACTGCAGATGCAATGCAGAAAAAAAGCAGCTCCTCCTCTCATGGAGATTACAATCTAACGGGCAGAGACAGTGCACAAAGGACACCAAGGTTGTATACAAGAGAGTATGCTGCTGAAGTGTTATCCAGTAGAAAGTATCACTTATATTTAATCTCTCCTTAACTACTGGCTGCTTCTACGCTGCCTACAAAAACACATCTATGCCTCTTTCATCTTCAGAAAATCCTCACTTAATCCACCCATCTGGGCTAGTTTTTATCCTATATCTTTCCTTTCATGGCTGTGTTTTTGTCCTTCTTTGCCAAAGAAGATCATGCCATCAAAGAAATAATGACATGACTTGCACTTGACTTTGTTTTGAGTGAGGAAGGGCTGTGCAGGTCACCAGCCTCACTTCTCCTCTTGAGTCATCTGAATCCAGTGACCAGATATTCATCAGGATAGTTGGAGATGACTCAGGATGAGGCAACTGGGATTAAGTGACTTGACCAAGGTCACACAGCTAGTGAGTGTCAAGTGTCTGAGGTGAGATTTGAACTCAGGTCCTCCCGACTTGTGCACTGGTGCTCTATCCACTGCACCACCTAGTTTCCCCCCTTCAAGGAGGTTGTGGAGAGTCAGTGCTTCCAGTCCCCTTCCCCACTTTCTTTTCTCACTCTGCATTCTGGCTTCTGAGCTCATTAATGGTTCATCAGAATGTGCTGTCTTGAAAATTGCCAATGATCTCTTACTACTAGTAACTTTTAAATCCTCATATACAAAAAATATTTGTAGCAGCTCTTCTTATGGTGGAAAAGAATTGGAAACAGAGAACTCCCATTATTGGGGAATTGCTGAACAAGCTGTGGTATAACATGAGTGTAATGGAATACTATGATGATACAAAGAATTATTAAGAAGGTAGACTGCAGAAACATCTGGAAAGATTTACATGAAGTGATGCTGAGTTAAGTGAGCAGAATTAGGAGAGCACTGTACACAACGACAGCAACATTAATTGTGATAGACTTAGCTCTTCTCAGCAAGGCAACGATCCAAGACAACTCCAAAAGACTCATGATGGAAAATGCTATCCACATAGAGAAAGAACTATAGAGTCTGAATACCCATCAAATAATACCATTTTCACTTATTTTATTTTTCTTTCTCATTGCTTTTTCCCTTTTGTTCTTCTTCTTTTACAACATGACTAATGTGGAAATATTTTAAAAATATATAGCACTCACACTAGTACCTGGCACCAGAAAAAGAATGCAACAGGAAGGTTGTTAGCAAATGAAAAAAAATACTATTTGCCACAAAAAATCCTCATCTTTCTGGACCTCTCTGTAGCTTTCAAAACTGTCCTTTATCCTTGACACTCCCTTTCCTCTAGGCTGTCATGACACTGCTCTCTTGGTTATTCTCTTACTGGTCTGATCACTTTCTCTCTGTCTCTCTTATTACATTTTCAAGCATATCAAACCTGTCCATGGAGGGTGTCCCTCCACTGCTCTCTCCTGTGCCCTCTTTTCTTCTTCCTCTATATTGTTTCGCTTAGTGGTTTTATCAGTTCATGTGGATAGAACTATTATCTCTATGTTGATTACCTCAGATTTATTTATGCAAACCTAACCACTCTCTTGACTTTCAACGTTCCATCTCCAGTTGTCTTTCAGGTATCTCCAACTGTATGTCCTGTAGGCATCTTGAACTTAATACATCCAAGACTGAACTCACTATCTTTTCCCCAAAACCCATTCTATTCCTTTTGACCATACCATGATAATCTTATTAACCCAAGTTGCGACTGTAGTAGACACCTACTCTTCTCCTTCCTTCTCACCTCCATATCCAATTTGGTATTAAGTCCTTTTCTTTCTAACTTCATATCATTTTTCATATATGTTCCCATCTTGCTTTTGATACTGCCACAAAACCTAGTGCAGACTATCATCACCTCATTCCTAGACTATTGCAACAGCCTCTTGGTTGATCGCCCTCACTCATATTTCTCTTCATTCTAATCCATTCTTTTCTCAGCTGGCAAACTGGCCCAAACTTGCCCAAAGTCACACAGCTAGGGAGTGTCAAGTGACTGAGGTGAGATTTGAACTCAGGTCCTCCTACAGTGCCAACCTCACCATATCACCCACTCAAGTTTCTACCCCCACCAGTCTATTTTTAACTCTACTATAAAAATGATCTTCATAAAGTACAGGTCTAACTATATCAATTCCTTTTTTAATAAAATACTTTCTACCTCCAGGATCAAACATAAAATCCTCTTTTTGGCTTTTAAAGTGTTTCATAAACTGACACTTTCCTGTATTCCAATTTTTCTTATACCCAATGTCCCCCCAGTCCCTTTATGCTGCCATTCAGTGACACTGGCTTCCTTGTCATTCCTCAAAGACAACAATAAATCTCCTATCAATATTTTCACTAACTCCACCAAACTCTTTGGTCCTAGAACTCTTGACCTTTTCATCTCTTTCTGGGTTCCATGAATTTTTTAAAGGTTCAATTAAATTCCACCTTCTGCAAAATAACTTACAAGTGGTGAAAAAGAATTAGAAATCAAGGAGATGTTTATCAATTGCACAATGACTGAACAAGTTGTGGCATATGATTGCAGAGTATTATTGTACCACAAGAAATAATGAGGAATGTTTTCAGAAAAACATAGAAAGACTTTTATGAACTGATTCAAAGTGAAGTGAAAAGAATCTACACATCATTGCACACATTAACAACAGCCTTGTGATGATGATCAACTGTAAAAGACATGGCAACTCTGATCAATATAATAATTCAAAATAATCCCAAAGGAGTCATGATAAAAAAGTAATATCCACCTTCAGGGAGAGAACTGATGAATTCTAAGTACAGACTGAAACGTCATTTTCTCACTTTTTTATTACTTTTTTTGACATATGGCTAATATGGAAATATTGATGTCATATTGCCTGTGTTCTCAGTGGATAAGGGAGGAGAGGATGAGAAAGCATCAAGGACTCAGAGTTTTGAAATAGAAGAATGTTTAAAATAAATATAAAGTAGAATATGAAAAAGAAAACAAGAAAAAAGGATAATTTCCAAATCTTCCTTAGTCTCGATACTTTTCCTGTGTGATTATCTCCAGTTTGATCTTTATATATCTTGTTTATATACAGGTGTTTATATTGTTTTTCCCCCATTAGGCTGTGAGTTCTTTGAGGGCAGATTATTTTTGTAGTTCTTCATAACACCAGTAGTTAGCACAGTGCCTGGTTAATATTGAAGGCTTAATTTGTTGTTGTCATCTGCAAGCCTTGCAAAATGATACATAAATGTTAGAAACTGTCATCGTCATAATCACCACCACCACCACCACCACCACCATCATCATCATCATTATAATTCCATTAGGTGAGGAAATCCCTTGGATAATTTCACAAGAATGTTGCCACAACAAAAAAGTAATAGATACTGTGAATTCCCTGGAGTAAAAGCACAGCAAACTATAATAATAATATGTTATGCAATAGTAGAGATATAGAGAGGAAATTGCCTGAGGCTCTGCCATTAGAACCTCCTGAAATTAGAGCTAGAAGGAGCCTACTATTGAATGCTTATTTAATACTTCTTGTCTTGGACACCCTGAGCAGTTAACTTAAAGTCCTTAGCTCATTTCTAACTTAATTGTTGTCATTTAGTTGTTTGTTTTACATAAGCAAGCATATAGGTATAATATATGTATTATGCAAATGTATATATATTTTATGTACATATATAACATTTTATTTATATGTGTGTATATATATATATAAATATATATATATATATAAATATATATGCATATATTCTACTGATGGAAAGTAGTGTAGACTACTAGGATGAAAGCTTAAAGCTTTATTATTAGAAGGGACCTTAGATTAGAGGTTATCCAATCAGATCCCTTCATTTTATAGATAAGGACATTGAAGCCTAGAATGATAAAGTGATCTGCCCAAGGCCACACAGTTACTAATAATTCTTTCCTGCAATCAGATGCGCTCTCTCCAAGTCTCCCTTTTTTCCTATTGCACCCTAATGATTCTTAAGCTACTTTAAGAGTCAAAAGGGTCTTAGAAATGATTTATTCCAAATTTTGATTTTACAAATGAGAAAAATGAACTCTGGATTCCTTTCTGGTTCTAAATCTATGACCCCATAATCTTTTGAGGCTTAGAGATGGAAAGTTGGCCCATGGAGACACTTAGTTACTGACAGATTGAGGAATTGTCTCCTGATCCTAATCCCCTTTTTCTATTACTTAATACTGTCACAAAAAATTTAGCAGGATGTGAAAAATGATAATTAGGAGAATCACCAACAAGGGATAAAAAGTGAAGCAACTGAGGGAAGGAAATTTCCATTAATTTTTTCAACATTTCAATGGCATTGTGGTATTCGGTGTCCTCTTTGTTCTGTGGCTAGTAAGTCATTCCAATCCAATCACAGAATTATCAGCCTTTCTAACACATTCCTCCTTTCCTTCCTACTTCTCCTATCTTTTGCTTCCTAAACTAATAGAACCACTCTGTTTAAACATTTTTTCCTTTTCTCTCCAGTTACTTATCTAAAATTATCATTAGAAATAAATCCACATAATTCATCAGTATATATACATATACATATATACGTATTTTATAATGTCTAAAGTTACTTTAGACATTATAAAATATTTGGGAGTCTACCTGCAAAAACAAACCCAGAACCATATGAACCCAATTACAAATTGCTTTTCACATAAAGTCAGATTTAAATAATTGGGAAAACATCAATTCCTTGTGTGTAGGTTGAGCTAATATAATAAAAACATTGATTTTACATAAATTAATTTACTTTTTCAGGACCATACCAATCAAACTACAAAAAGTTATTTTATACACCTAGAAAAAAATAGTAACAAAATTGATCTAGAAGAACAAAAGATTCAGAACATCAAGGGAATTAATGAGGAGAAATGCGAGGGGAAGTGACCTAGGCATACCAAATCTTAAATTGAATTGTAAAGCAGTAATCATCAAAACTACGTAGTACTGGTTAAGAAATAGAATGGTGGATCAGTGAAATAGCTTAGGTCCATAAGACACAATAGGTGATGACTACAGTAATCTACTTTTTGATAAGCCCAGACACACCACCTTCTGAAATAAGAACTCATTATTTGAAAAACTGCAAAGAAAACTGGAAAATACTGTGTCAGAACCTAGGCATAGACCAATATCTTATACTATATACAAAAATAAAGTCAAAATGGATACACAATTTAGATATAAAGTCTGATACTACAAGCAAACTGTGAGAGGAGGAGTAGATTACCTGTCAGATCTATGGAGGATGGAAACATTTATGACAAAGCAAGAGAAAGAGAATGTTGTGAAATACAGAATGGATAGTTTTGATTACATTAAATTAAAAAGGGGTTGCACTAATGAACTCAATGCAATCAAGATTAGAAGAGAAGCAGAAAACTGGGAAAGAATTTTTAGAACTAATATCTCTGACAAAGGCCTCATTTTTAAAATATGTAGTAAACCAAGTCAAACTTCTAAGAATATAAATCATTCCCCAATTGATAAATGGTCAAAAGATATGAACAGACAATATTCAGATGAAGAAATTAAAGCTATCTATAGTCATATGAAAAAATGCTCTAAATCATTATAGATTAAATAAATGCAAATCAAAACAACTCTGGGGTACTGCATCATGCTTACTAAATTAGCTAACATGAGAAATCAGGAAAATGATAAATTCTGGGCAACATGTGGGAAAATTGGAACACTAATGCATTGTTGGTGAACTTGTGAACTGATCCAACCATTCTGGAGAACAATTTGGAACCATGCCCAAAGTACTATAAAATTTGCATACCCTTTGACTCAGCAATATCATTTCTAGGTCTGTATCCCAAAGGGATCATACAAATTGAAAAAAGACCCACTTATAGGAAAATATTTATATCAGCTCCTTTTATGATAGCAAAGAATCGGAAATTGAGAAGACACCTATAAGTTGGCTAATGGCTGAAGACCAAAATGAGGTATATTAATGTAATGTGCTATAGGAAATTATAAGCAGTTGAACTTCAGAAAAACTTGGAAAGACTTGAATGTGCCATTGCTGAGTGAAGTGAGCAGAACCAGGAGAATATTATACACAGTAACAGCAACATTGTGTGATAACTGACTCTGATAGACTTATCCCTTCCTAACAAGGCAAAGATCTAAGACAGCTACAAAGGACTCATGAAGGAAATTGCTGTTCCCATCCAGCAAAAAGAACTGTTCATTCTGAATGCAAATGGAAGCATATTATTTGCTCCCCCCCTCTCTTTTTCTCTCTCTCCCTCTCTTATTTCTTTCTCATGGTTTCTCCCATTGGTTCTAGTTCTTCTTTACATATTGTGCACAGTATTGGGGCAGAAGGAGGGAAAAGATGGGGAGAAAATTTGGAAATCGAAATCTTATGGAAGTGAATGTTGAAAACTAAAAATAAATGTAGAAAAGAAAAAAGAACATTAAAGACAAACAAAAAATAACGAAATCCTCATTAGACTTACCCTTCTCAATCTTTATTCCTTCTTTGTATTTCTGCCCATAGACTTTCAAGTCCTCTTTCCATCCCCAACAAATGATCTCTTTTGCGTTAATTCTTGTCATTCCACAAAATAAAACTTGAATTTCAACCATATACTTTACTAGATCTCTTTCATGCTTCTTTCATCATTTCCTCTGACCCGAAGGGTCAAGAGGCAGTATATGTAGGTAATCTACTTTGCCTTCATGACACTTGTTCTGCCAACATCCTTTAATAACCTGTCTTCTTCCAGGGTTCATGCTACTCCAATTGTACATCCCTTGGATCCATGTCGATGTCATTAACTACCTTCCAGGACACTCTCCTTCTTTCCTCAATGATTTCCTAAATGATTTAAGCAACTACCTTACTATCTGCTTCCCTCCCTGTCTCTGGTTGTCCTTCTTGTTAATTTTGACATGCTTGTTATGAACATTCAACACTATGGCCTCAAAATTCCTTAAATTACTTAGCTTCTATGAATTTTGCTGCTGCTTTTGTAATCAGTAAAAATAATCACAAAGTCAAGCCTCACTACCATTTTATTTCAATGTATTGGACTTCAGATTACATTTGATTTCTTTCACTTTACTTACACTAGTAGTTATAGTTTCTATGATCTAATATTGTCCTCTCTCACTATAAGAACTAGAACCAATGGGAGAAACCATGAGAAAGAAATGAGAGGGAGAGAGAGAGAGATGGAGAGAAAGAGAGAGAGAGAGAGAGAGAGAGAGAGAGAGAGAGAGAGAGAGAGAGAGAGAGAGAGCGCAAATAATATGCTTCCATTTGCATTCAGAATGAACAGTTCTTTTTGCTGGATGGGAACAGCAATTTCCTTCATGATTCCTTTGTAGCTGTCTTAGATCTTTGCCTTGTTAGGAAGGGATAAGTCTATCAGAGTCAGTTATCACACAATGTCGCTGTTCCTGTGTACAATATTGGGTACCTTGGGTACATTTCTACCGCTTCCCCACTCCCTTCAACATGCCTTAAAATTCCTAATCCTTTGAGGCCTTTCTTACCTCATTGTGTCCTGTGATACATCTATCTTTTCCATCACTTGGTTTCTCACTCTTCACAGTTGTATATCTATGACTATGAAATCACAAAATTTTCCCCATCATCTAGAATGTGATGATGATGATGATGATGGTGATGATGATGATGATGATGCATCTCTATCTCTTAGAATCTGTTTTCCTCTCAAAGTCCAACTCAGGCTTCCCTTACTCCAGAAATTAGATATAAATGCCCCAATGGTTAGTACCCTCTGACTCAAAATTATTTTAAAAAAATTTGGATTTGGTTAGTAGACTACAAACTCCATTGAATATGGGATGTTTTCATTTTTGTTTTTGTTTCCATAATGTGTAATATGTCCTAACATGTTACAGGTATTTAATAAATGTGGATGGAAAGATAAAATATGAAATTACAGAGAACTGTCACCCTGGTTAAATGACTACTTCTATCTGCCTTCTGCTGCCTAGGAATAAGGATGGTGAAGGAAGGTGCTGGGGACCATGATTAATGAGTAACAGGTCAAGTGCAGTGAATGATTAAGGGAAGAAGAGATTCAAGGCTGGAAAATGATGTATTCTTTAGAATAAAGGAAGGAAAGAAAAAAGAAAAAAAAGAAAGAAAAAAGGTGGAAGGAAGGAACAATGGAAGGACACATTGATTTCCAGTTTTGTATCTCTTGTTTCCTTAACATCCATTGCATGTGACTTATTATTCATTAAGTATGATTCATAGCACCGTCTTTCACCATTCTTCTTCCAAGGCAGAAAAAATCAAATCGAAGTAGTCATATAAACAGGATGACAGTTCACTATGATTTCATGTTATTTAACATTAATTTGTCTCATTTTTGTACAAAAGCTATTCTATTCATCTCTTATTGAGGTCATATTACATAGTTAATTTCTTGTTGAGTGTTATTTTTTCCGAAACCTTTCGCTCAAAGGTTGTAATTCTACTTCCATTATTTTCTTTCTAAGTAGATAATCGTGCCACATATTTGAAGCCTCTGACCTGAGTTTCCTGAGATTTTCTTCCTCCCTGGAAACTTAACTGCTTCTATCCTTTGCTTTTTTTTTGAGTAGTTTCAAAAGATGGGGTGGCATTCTTAATTGTCAAAGCTCGAACCTCCTGTTTGATCCCATCTCCTCTTATCTCCTGAGGAATTTGTTGATTTGATGATTCCAATTTTCCCCTGTATTTTCATAAATTCCGTACATATTATGTCATGCCTCCCCCCATCCTTAAGGAAACAACAAAGTACAACACTGTCTTTTGATAATCTGGTCATTCTCCACTCCATTTACTGATAAACCTAAAGATAATACTTGGCATATTGCCTTGCCCTAATTTTCTCACTAGTTATTCACTTTTACATCACCATTAGATATCATAATCATGGCCTTAGACTGGGGGTTCTACATTCTACATGGCTTGAATGTTCTATTTTATTTCAATTTCATTCAATTCAGTTTTGTTCAATTCAATTAAACGAATATGTTTCATATTCCCCTTATGTGCCAATATTGTGCTAGGATTTAGAAACACAGCTAAAAAAAAAAAAAACAAAAACAAGAACAACTTTAGCTTTCAAGGAGTTTACATTCTACTCTCCTGGAGGTTAAAAAGAGTTATAGGATGAGTGGAATATTTTACTGACTTAGGCAATACTTCAGGATAATATGCAGATGAAAAATGAAACATTCACACTTTCCTTTGGGTACACTGTCTGCTCAATATCAAATATCCAAATACTTTGAAACAGCTAAGTAGTTGACTGCATTTTAACTTTTTATCCAGTTCTTTGGCTTCCTAAGAGAACATAGCCTTCATTTCTTCCGAGAGCTTGGCTTCTTAGGGTGAGAAATATTGTCTAGTAGTATTAATAACAGTTTGGGGTCAGGGGGCCAGAATTCCATTACCAAGTTCTCTATCAAACTGTGTGAGCTTGAGTACATGCCTTACCTCTCTACCTCCAGATGGGTTGCAGTAAAAGAGGAGAAAAATAATAGCCATCACTAGATACAGTTGAAAAGTGATTTCTAGAGCATGACATTTGCAGAATTCAAGAACACTCAAATACTGCATGAATTTTTCGCTATTTGAATTTAATAAAGTGACTCATAAGGATAAAGTTCCAAATGTCTTCAGGGAATATTTCAACCATTTTCCTTACTCAGATAGTTCTGATTTTCCCTAAATACTCAGTTACACATCATATTGCCCAGTCACATAAGTTTGTAACTACTGGACTGCAGGTGTAGGTTACAGGAATTTGTATTTTTTAATAAAATCTCCTTTGAAAGGAACAGCTGTGTTTTGTCAAAAAGATTCCAATCCATAATATCCAGTTTATTCTTTCCATCTCACATACCATGTATGCTACTCCCAGATGCCAATAAGGATTTGAGAAAGAAAATCTGGAGAGGTAAAAAAAATAAAATAGATGAAAAATTGGAACAATTTCTACTAGGTCTGCCCCAAAAGCTTTAAGAACAGGGAAAAGCTCAAGGCATTTCTTCATTTCTTTGTCCAAGGCATATTAAAACTTCCAAGGCATAGAGAAAATAATTTAGATTTTCTAAGATTTGACTTTCCTGTTAATGTGAAAGCATTTATTATTTGAACTTAATTCAATCAGATATGTAGATTTGACAATAGAGGTGTACCTGGGGACTTTAGAAAATGATTTCATTAATTCACTGTATGAGACCTTGGTGGTGCTTAAGAAGTCTTTGTTGACTGGTTGACTGATTGTTTTATTCTCTGTTGTCATCACTAGCCTGAGCTCAGAAACCAAACCACATGGCATGGAGGTCACATATGGAGGAAAAGTTTTTTCAGGTCTTTTTCATACATTAAGCTTGATTACTATCACTGAAAGGTGGGACAGACGCAATGTATAGGATCTAGTCCAAATTCTGAGATTGATACTACAGTGTCTGGAATGCTAGATAATAGTAAGAATACATGTGACCTTTTAACACACCATGTTGTGAAGACAGAAGCAACATGGCATAGTGGGAAGAGAATTACCACTCCAGGAAAAAAGACTTAGGTCCACAACTCATTTCTGACCCCTCCTGCTGCAAAGACTTTGGGAAAGACATTTGAAATTTTAGAAGGAAAAAATTGGCAGCCCTGAATCTATAGAGAGAATTTTCTCATTTATGCTTTCATTCACCAATATATTCATGAGCCTGATCAAGAGTGAGGTATGTGGAGAAACAACTTAGAGTTGGCAAATCTCCTTTTTCATTTTGATTTGTTTTAAAGTGGAAGTACAATTTCCTCTTTTCCCACCAAATTCTTTAAGCTATAGATCATTGATTTGAGTTTTCTAGAAGAGTGCTTTTCCCTGGTTCATGGGAAAGAGAGTAGAATGCTTGACACTAAGTGTGATCAGTCAGAGAGGGGCAGAGCAATTTGCCTCTCCCTCACTATAATAACAATTGTAAGATTTGCTTTATAAAAACACCACCATCTACTTTCTTTCTCTCATCCTTTTGTTGTGCAAGTTCCTAACCTTCCCACTTCTGAGCCAATGCTGGCCCTTTCTGGGCATTCAGCTATTGAGAGCATTGGGAAAATTCCATCAACACTTCCTCTTATGAGGGGCTCCTCTAGGCTGGAAGCAATCATAGTAAGAACCTCATCACTCTGCTCTCACCCATTATCTTTTGGTGTCAGGTAAGATGTGCAGGTTTGGATGGATACAAACACGATTTGTAGACTTGCAGGGCAGATACTATTACGTTATCCTTTCCCCAAATTTCACTCATTTTCCTGACATCCCTCTAGTATCTATAATACCACTGTTCTTTAAGTCATTATAATTCTTATAATTTCGGTGTCCTCCTCAACAAACAGAATCACAGACATAGAACTGGAAGGGACTTTAGAAGATATCAAGTTCAAGTACTTCATTGTACAATGAGGAAACTGAATCAGATAGAGATTAAACAATGTAGTTGTGTATTTAGATTCTCATCATCTTTTGACTAGTGTATTGCAATGGCTTCCATAAAGGTCTCCAAGCATCATCTCTACCTTCCATAATCTTTTCACACATGACCCATAATGATTTTCCTGAAGTACAAGTCTGACTATGCCACTCTCCTATGCAAAGAAAAAAAAATCCCATGGTTCCCTATTGACCCTATGATCTCATTAATATAGAAACGTCTAAGAGGAGAAATTCCATGTCTGTAACTCAGTTTTAGAAAGTACTAAGAGGTGAACTGAATCATCCATAGATGATGTATCAACAGGTATGACAGACAGAGAGAGTTTGATCCCATGTCCCCCTGACTGTACATTTACTTCATCACACTGGTTGGCATTGCTGAGATATAATTTAATGTATATTTTCTCCTTTTGCAATTTTATATTTTATATGCTTCATCACTATTGGCATGGGAGTAAAGACATGTAATTTATAGATAAGCAAACAGACAGATGATAAATAGATACATAAAAATGTTTAACATTTTTTAAACTTTACTAAGAGTGTATAATCAAAAAAAGTTTGAAGACCACTGGTCTAGAAGATTGAAGAATAAATTAGTAGCCCCATACTGACATGCAGACAGCGAGCTGGATTGAATGGGTCTGATTCCTTTCACACTATGGAGAAAAGACCCTATTTTGTCCTCTTACAACTAGAGCACCATTGTGATAAATCAAAAATGCAGTTGAAACCCAAACCTGTCAAAATAACACATAGTTAGATAGATAGACACAGAATCCCATCAGTGCCATAGAATGACAACTCCAAAGAGCCCAGAGGTATCCATGATCCCACTGTGTCAGGGTGTGGAAAACCATGACTTAGAAATTTTTAAATTACTCATAAGGATTTAACTATTCATCTCCAATGTATCACAAAGCACCAATTTGTTCATAGAGCATTTATCTAAAAAGCCACACCCAGGGTTTTATTATCCAATAGGCAGAGTATATTCTTTGCCTAGGGAAAAACAAAAAAACAAAAAAAAAACCCTCAAGATTTTGAAAGATCTTCTGAAGACACTGAGTGCCACCCATTCCTGAGCTAGAATCCTTTCTTTGACACACCCCGCATATGACCATACAGTTTTTACTTGAAGAGCTCTGCAATCTAGATTTTAATATTGCCTGAGGCACCTCCCAGCTGTGTGACCTCAGAAAAGTCATTCAACCTCTCTGAGCTTCAATTTCCTCAATGTGACATTGTGACATGTGATTAATGCTGGCCTTTTCCGTCACCAGAATGTAGTGAGGAGGATCAAATGAGATATTGCATGGGGAGCGTTTTGCAGATATTAAAATATGTAAATGACAAAAGATGGACTTGTGATTTTATTGGTGTAAAGAAATCCCAAGTGACTCAACTCTTTCCACTAATGCAGGTCAGTACATTCTCTGCAACTTCTAGCTGTAGAGAATTGCCTTAGGACAATGAGAAATTAAGTAACTTGCCCAGAATCCCCTTACCAGCTTGTGTCTGAGGTACGTCTTTAACCCAGCAATTTCTGTCAATGAGTCCTCAGTCTTTAAAAAATGTAAAGTCAAATGTTTTACTCCTCATCACAATGCTGTGATGTGTGTGGGAAGGTTTGTTGCTGTTTTTTTTTTTTATTTTAAAAATCATTAAAGGATATAAAGGGACAAAACAAAAAAAGAAACCTGAGGAAACTGGGGTACTGAGTAGTAAAGGGATTTGCCTTAGGTCCCCTCATTAATGACTTATTTGGGATTAGAATTCAGCTCTCCTCATTCCTTTGGGCCCTTCCAAAGATCAAGCTGCCTCTCATGATGCAAGGTCTGTAACGGTAAGGGGTTATTATCTTTTAAGCTTTTGAGACAATATGTGCCTTCTTTTAATAATGGCAGTAAGTGATATTTATTTTTAATAATACAAGAGGAACTCTTTCCTTTAGAAGGGGAATGGTGAAAGGTCTCTTTCTCCTTCCCTCTTAGCACTGTGTTCATTGCTTATATTGTGGATAATAGAAGCAAACCATCTGCTAGCTAATGACAAAGTTCACTTCTTGGTCAGGATTTCCACACATTTCCTGTTTATTTCCTTCTCTTTCTTTATAGATGATGAATGCTTTCCTAGTTCCTCTATCTTATAAGCTTTTCTCATTAAGATTATTTTATGCCTACTTTGGAAAGACTGATTGATATATACAGACATGTGTACCTGTTGTCATATTTCCTGCATTAAATGTAAGTCATATTTCCTGCATTAAATGTAAGTTTTTTGAAGGTAGGACCTATTTCTCTCTTTTTGGAGTGGGGCAGGCAATCCCTAGCTCTTAACCATATACCTGGCAAATTATAAGCATGTTATAAATGCTGTTTGATAGAATGATTGATCATAAGGAGGAAGGATGTTAATTATGATGAAGAGGGGAAGGATAATGATGATTAGAATTATTTCTTTTCTTCCCTCTGGAATGATTATTCCATAGTTCCACACATGGGGAAAGTTAATATTAACCTTTTACAAAATAGTAAAACTGTACAACAGTATTGGGATAAAGCTTCTCCCTCTTACTACAACTGCAAAGTTACAGAATGAATGATATAATACATATGTAAAGTGATTTTGTTCTCCATTAAAAAAAAAAGTTGTAAATGATTCCATCAAGGTCTTTCTCAAGGTGATTTCTATTAGTTAGAAGGTAAGTCCCATCTTTCTTTGCATGGAAAATCAGTTGAAAGAGGGATCAGGAAAGTGATAAGACAAAATTACAGTAAAAAGAAAAGATATTGAAAATACACATGGAACTTCATGCAGAACTATAAAGTCATCTTTATTCTAAGACTCAAATTAAATGGCACATTATTATCATAAATTTATGATGAATGCATGAAAAAAGTATACCTTGAGCACTGAATATTTGTTCTAAGTACTAGAAATACTAATATAAAAGCAAAACAGAATACCTCATTTCAGTAGCATGGAGTAGTAAAAAGACTCTTAGTTTAGAAATGAAAAAATAATTTATTAAATGCTTACAATTTTATAAATAATATTCTCAGTAACAGGGGTTCAAAATGAGCCCTCAAGGGAAACACATAAGAGAATGACATCAGATGAGGGCTATTTGCTAAAGAAAGTTTCAGGGAAGGTGATGGGCATAAAAGAAAAATCCTTGGAAACCCTCCTTCTAGGATCAAAGGTTTGTGTTTTTTGTATCATGGCTCCAGAAGTAAAGTGTGGAAGAACAGGGAGAGGAATAGTTCATGACACACCCACGTGGCTGATGATAAGACTGATTCAAAGTAGAGAGTGTAGTGAAAGATAACTCTCTGGAAAGGTTACTCCCCTGTGCTGGGGATCTGTTTCCTCATCCTTATGATGAGAGAGCTGGGCTGGATTGTGTTTGGTCTTCCTTTCAGAAGCTTCAGTAAGTGAACACTACTCAAATAAATGGGATGAGGAGAAGATAGAAGGTATCATAATGCAATAATGCAGTCAAAATCACAGTTGAAAGAAATATGGAGAATTTTAGTTGCAAGGAAAGGATATAATGCCCCCACTTGTGCACAGATCCCATTCACAAATAAAAAGAATTCTGAGATTCTAAAATGATCAAATACATTTGGACTTAAAAAAAAAGATAAGCAATTTTGACAAAGTATTTAGTCAAAACATTAATTCAGGCTATAGAGTGCATAGAGAGCAATCCTTCACTCCTAGGGAAGATTTCAAATTCTGATCACACTGCAACAAATTATATCATAAATCTCACAATCTGGCAAGGAGATGAGATAGAAACAGATAATTCTAATGCATACAAAATCTGTCAATTATATTAGAGACGCATTATGGGAGGTCTGACTCTTGCTATTGACTAGGAAAGGCATCTTGAAGAAATGACTGAAAGCTGGACTTTAACAGAAACTTGACAAATAAAAAGGAGAGACATCCTTCAATATAGACAAAAGAAAATCCTTAAAACAGAAACAAAGCTGGGAATTGTAAAGCTTGTCCAAGAAGTCCTATTTCCATTTTATTTCTGGTGCATAAAACACCTGTGGGATATTGAGGGTTTTACATGCAACAGTTTAAATTCAGTTATCAATCTACACATAAAATTGCAAAGGAGTCTATGAGGCAGGGAGTATACAGTGAGGAGTGTGACATCAAACATTTAGATAATTAAGGAGTGAAAGGAAGAGGACAGGGAGGGGAGTTGGATGATAAGGAAAGGAAGTAAGACTGAACACATGTATATATAATAATAATTATATGTGTGTATTAGCTAATATTTACCTAGTATCTACTATGATTAGACTGCAAACTCCTTGAAGTCAGGGACTCTTTTTTGCCTTCCTTTATATCCCCAGCATTTAGCATGGTATGGTGCCTGACACATAGTAGACACAATAAAAATTGATTGACTACCTACCTTAGAAATTAATCTTCTATTTCACTATAACATGTGTATATATGTATGTATATATGTATATACATATATACATACATAGTGTGTATATGTAGGTATACACACATATACATATACATACATTCATACATGCATACACACACTCATATATATATATATATATACATATATATATAATAGAGCTAGCATATAATTCACCCTTTATCTGAATTTCAATATATAAAATAATTACTGTCTACTTGAACTAAATTTTGAGAGTTTGAACAGCCTGTGGGAAAGAAGATTCCTTTGCAGCATACTAAATTTCACATTATGTATAACAATTGCCAAGTCATTTTTTTTCAAAGAAAGCACCATGAATGCCAGAATTTTAAAGAGATTTATGAAGTAGCTTTATTATAAAATCATTAGAATCCATTGGATATTCTCTTTTGGCTCAGAGTTCTTACATGCAGAAAGTTTAAAATAAACACTGTTTCCTAGTATGCGCTCAAAAAAATTATATGAACACATATGAAACTGCTTTTTTTCTTCATTTGTCTTGATTACTTACTATCCCAGTAAGAAAGTTAATATTTTCAGGGCTCTAAAGATAATTTCACAAAAGGTAATTCTCTGGATACAGTTAGAACAGTCTTACATCAGCCTTAAGTTTCTGACTCAACTGTTACGTACACAGGGATTCTGTCAGACTTGAGGCTATACTATATGTAAACTTGCAGTGACAGATTAAACCAACTTAATGACAATCTATAAATTCTGCCATCTTGCCTTTTGAAAATATTTCCCAAACAATCTACATGATCCTTATTTTTCAAAATGGTGTGAGTATTTTTTTTTTATTAGTTCTATTATCATTATGTGATTTGGAAACTGAAATGAATTCATGCCTCACTTGGGTATAGGAAAAGCATTTTTTTCTTGATTAAAATGAAGTGTGTGGGGTGGTGAGGGATCAAAATGTTATGTGTACATTTAGCCATTTGAAGACCAAAAAAATGCAGTGCATTTCATTCATTCTAGAAAAAAAAATGTTGCCTCTTCAAATCATTCTCTAGCTGCATATACCCTTACTTCATTTGAGCTAGAATTATCCTCTAATATCGAGTCAAGATACTCTAGTAGATACAGAGCAGTCTCTGGAGTCAAGAAGACCCAAGTTTGTGCTCATCCTCAGAAAAAATAATGGTTGTATTATTCTGGGTAAATTCTACCAATTTTGCCTTCCAGGCAATTGTTAAAATTATAAATTACAGAGAACATGCTGTATTCTTTTTAGAAGGAACAAGCAACTTTCCCTGGCATTGTACCCCAAGTAGGATGCCATGTAAAAACAATGTGAACTGTCCTTTTTTGCTCTCTGAGGATCATATTTCACATGGAATCTCTAATGAAAGTTAGTTTGAGGAACTCCTCACCTCAAACACTCTTGGATTTGTGTAACATACAGGCTCTGGACCTACTTTACCAGGTCCAACAGGTTACATTATCCCTCAAGATTTTAAGTTACCATCATGGTTTGGGGGATGTTTCCACCTTTACTACAATATGCACAGGTCTTCTGGTGGCTTAATTCTTGCATTTGGTAGGAGGCAAGTAACTTGCTGCCCAATTTTGTTTGAGTATTTGCCATTTGACATTTGCAAAGGGATTTTTGCTTCTTATATATATGTAACAAAAGTAGACAAACAAACATTTTCCCCCAAGATTTGATCTTGAATATAATCTCCCTTCCTTACCTTGGTCTTTGGGAGAGCAGTCTCATTATAGTCAATTCAGTTCTTAAATAATATTGATCCCCCAAAGGTTATTTTCAAGTGTCAAATTCCTTCTGGATGCCCTTCTTCCACTAGTCTGGAATCCCAAAGGTCACACCCTTGGTACTCAGAGCATTGACTTTGATGTGGTTGTAATGAAAAAATTGGATTCCAATTCCTGAATACTAATGGCTCCCTCTTTCAGCCTTACAAACTGCCCTTGAAAGTAAAATAACAAATGAAGAGAGACAGAAGGAGGTAATAAGTATCCAATAAGGGCTCCAGAATTTAATAAATTATTTTACAAACAAAATCTTATGTGATATTCAGGACAAATTGTGAGGTAGGCATTCTTATAATCTCCATTTTCCAGATGAGGAAAACACAGGTGAAGTGAGTGGCTCAGGCTTACACAACTAACAAGTGCCAGAAGCTGGGTTTGAACTCAGTTCTTTTTGAAGGAAGGATGATTATGATAGGAAGGGGAGAAGGAGGTTAGAAGAGGACATAGGACCATAGATCCAGAAGTATAAAATAAAGTTTAGCTCACCTAGTCAACTCCTTCCCACACCATTTTACAGTTGAAGAAACTGAATCCCAGAGAATTTAAATAAATTACACAATGTCATAAGAACCAAATTTAAGTCCATTTATTTTGAATATAATGCACAACCAATGTACCATGCTGACTCCTATACTGGGCGATCTCTGGGAAATTGACTTGTCTTCCAAGTCCATGAATGACACTGCCTAAACTGACATTGGTAAACTGAATCAAGGGCAAAGATAGTGTTATACTTTGAGATCCTTGAGCTCCAACTTTGACCCTCCACAGCAAGTGGTCTATGGAGAGTTAGCACAGAGTACAAGTTTAGTGGGTCTAATAAGAGCCTGAATGAATTTTTAGTCAATATAACAAAAAGTACATGAGATGCGTTCAAACCTTGTACAAGTATGTGAAATCTAAAATTTTAGGAACTGTTTCAGGAAAAGTAAACAATTCTTCCAAGGTTATTTTATTGGGAGCAGAATTTTTGGCTGAATTTATTTAGCAATTTTTTATTTTTATCTTTTTTTAATCTTTTTTATCTTATTTTTAATCTTTTATTAGCATTTATGGATGTTTTTAGGCCCAGATTATGGAAAAATGTAGCTTTGTCAAAACATAAAATATGTAATATAAGCTATGATATATATGCATAGAGAGAGCATACATCATTATATATGATGTTTAACTTTCCATATATTATAAATTCCATAAAATATGTTATATACATTATATTGTAAAATATCGCATAATGTTATTATAATATGCATATATGATACATTGCAATAAAATACATATATAATACAAAAAGAAATTTTAAAAGTAATTTCGAGAACATTCGAGATACAGGGTAAAAGTAGTATATTGATCCAAATAATCTTTCAAAGTTTTTTTTTTTATTTTGAAAATTTACACTTCTTTTGTGTGCCATAACAATCAATATCCTCAATCAAATAAAAATTTATACCAAAAACAATTATTCTTATCCTTTTAGTGATCTGAGGTGTATCTGTGTTGAGAGTATGATACACATGGTTAGAATGATGTCTGTTCACTCCAGGGACCAAGAGAAAGGGCTATTGTTGGAGTGCTATTTCTTCCTAACCCTGAGGAAAGAAAACTTGATAAGAGAGAAGGAGCAGAAGGGAGAAGAAGATTGTTTCCAGGAGGAACCATGAGGGGATTGGAATAGCAAAAATCTGAGCAACTCCTAAATTGCATGGACCTAGTTGCATCATTACCATGCATACTCAAGTCACTGCCTGTAATTCTCTAAATTCTATGATATGTTAGAAAGAGGGAGACAAAGAAAAAGAATTTTCGTTTTGAACGCCTTCCAGAGAACATACTAAGTGTTAGAGAGGATACATTTCTGAGTAGGTGAGTGGTATTTATTTTTCTGAATGTGTTTGACACTAGTTCTATGCCCCTGTGGACGACACTAAAGAAATTGAAGGTAAATTCCTACCATAAGGTTGCTGATATCTAAATGGGCAGAAAGAAGTCAAACAGGTACATGCAAGAAAAAATAAAAACAGAGCATTCACTGAGGGACAGATTAAAGGAAACCCAAAAGGGAAACAATGCAGGACAAATGAATAGGTAAATGATTTACAGTACGCTGGAGGGCAGTTGGGGAATTCTTCCTGAGGGGTCTGAATTCTAGTTCGGCTACAAAATGAACCAGAAGAAGAATATTTTGGAATGATATAGTATGAGAACTCCTGAGAGCTTCCACCTAGTCTCTAGTTAATAAAGATTCTGATGAAGTTCAGTTAGATTTATTTGTGGAATGTTTGTCTCTGTACTCCAAGGGGAACTCAGACCTTCTATAACTCCTGAAGTCATGTTTAACCAGAAACAACCATTGGACAGGGGAAAAATCCAGACAACACGTGCCAGCTTGGCATTTGCATGTCTCTTCTAAGCTATTCCCCAAGGTTTGCGGACCCAGGCAGATCCATGGGGGAGGAAGTGACAGGAGGGGAGGATGGCATCCTTCCAGTTTTTCTTCATATATTCTTCTCATTTGTCCTTTTATCTCTCTTCCTTAGACAATGATACACCTGCAGGTGATCAACTGGCAATGCCTAGTATTTATGTGGTGCTTGCTTTAAGATTTGTGAAGTCCTTTACATATATTTTCTAATTTTATCCTCACAACACTCTTGGGAAGTTAGTGTTGTTATTATCACCATACACAAATGATGAAAGTGAAGCTGAAAATAGTTCACTGACTTATCCAAAGAAACAGTCATTCAGGATATCTAGTACGAGTCAAACTCAGGTCTTCTGGACTCAAAATCCAACAATCTCTTCACTTTGTCACTTAATATTGACAACATTATTCCCTAGGTCAAGTGCACCTTCCCCTCCATTATGACCCATTAAAGTCTCACCCATCCTTTGATGCCAATTCAAATGTCATTTTCTCAATCAAGTTTCCCTGATGACTAACCAATAAGGAAGTGGCCTTCTCCCTCTCCCTCTCCCTCTCCCTTTCCCTCTCCCTCTCCCTTTCCCTTTCCCTCTCCCTCTCCCTCTCCCTCTCCCTCTCCCTCTGCACTGATTGAAGAGAAAACATGTCTTTTCAAATAGAGGACCAGCCTTGAAGTCAGAAGAAGATGGGTTCAAATTCTGCCTCTGATGAGCTGATTGTGCGAAAATGCATATGTCACTTATTTTCTGAGTGAACAAAGCAACTTTGTAAGTTATGTTGATGTAGTGGATATTGGCAGGGGAATTGCCTTCTCTAGGGAAATCATGTGTTGTTGGTTTGTTTTCTCTAGTGAAATCCCAAGTTTTCTCTCATGACATCCCACTTTTTTGCACCTGCAAAAAAAAAAAAATGATCATATCATAACTCTAGAGTGGAAATGTTCTTCAGAGGCCACCTAATCTAAACCCCTCATTTTACCAAAAAAAAAGGACCAGGGAGATTTTTTCCTCAATATTCCCTTACCCTAGAACTGATAATTTTCCCACCTCTGCACCAAAGTGCTTTGCAAACTTAAAATTATTTATCTACATGATTTAATATTAGAGATATTTTCACATGTTTTCACTACCTATTAATCAGCACCATGGGAGTGAGGATATTTCATTTATTATGAATTCAAGTCACTAGAGAAAGTCACAGAAAGAAGGCTGAATTTGGAGTCAGAGAACCTGATTTTAAACAAAAGTCATATAACTTCTCTGATTTCAAATCATCTGTAAGTCACAGAGTAGGGATAGATTTATTTGGAGGTTTTAGCTTTCTCACTGAAATTGAAGATAGGATTGCAGAGTTTACTGAAAGAGTGTGGAAATCAGGAGAAAATTCCAAGAAGTAAAAATAAAAGTTGCTCTGATCTTTTTAAATGATAAGACTGAAGATTATTCATACTTGATTTAATTGGGTAAAAAATTCCAGGACATAGTATGAAAGATGCTTGGGAAGCCTTCAGAAAATATCCAGGCAACACACAAAAATCATTGCACATTCATGTAGCATAAGTCCTGCCAAAGTGACCTTATTGCTCTTTTTGAAAACATTTCTAGGCTAATTGGTCTGGAGGATGATCAAGATATAGTTGATTTAGATATATAGATAGACAGGGGAGAAAGAGAGAGAAAGAAAGAGAGATTTTTTGTTTCTCAACAGACACTTCCCAGTAAATCTTTCCTATGAAATGTAATGCTGTGCTCTATGAGCAAAGCAGAACTGAGACAGCACAAAGTCAATGCAGGATGGACAAATTTGAGGTATCCACCCCCAAAATTCATATGGACTACCTGTGGTAGAGCATTCTGAGCTCATGTTGGTCTGATCAGCCACAGTCAGACACACTGAAACTTCACTTTATCATGGTGATGTCATTTTGGTCCTCTTCAAAAACAAAGCACAACAACCATCCCAGTTTGAGCGCCCTACTGAAGAGGAGATCTTTTTTTGTTTGTTTGTTTTTTTCTCTTCTCATCATTGTGTCTAGATTTCTTGGTTCTGTTTTTTTTAAACTCACCACCCTCTCAAGCATGTCTTCCTATGTTTCTCTGACTTCTTTATACTCATTTTTTCCATGCAGCACAGATATTTGTTTTCATATATAAAGCACAATTGTATACCATTCTTAAATTATTTGATAAGTATTTGGTTTTCCACTGTTTTCACAAATGATACTAAGAATAATTTTAACCTTGTGAATCTTTTCTTGCTAACAGAGATCTCCTTGGAGTATATTTGCAATAAAATACTTTGGGGTCAAATAAATCTCTAAATTAGCAACTTCTGTATGACTTAACAACTTTGCTTTCAGAATTCAACATTATTTTCCTGAACAACTCTAGACAAAACAATTGAGCCAATTTCTGGATCCACCTGCACTGAATTAGGACTTGCATTCCCTTAATACTTCTGACAATGAGTTTTCCAGTCTTTTAATATTTTTGCTAATCTGATGGGTGATACATCATAGAGCTTATATATCTCTCATTTTTAGTGGGTGTAAATTATTTTCAGGCATCATTGATTATATTTAGGAGGTTAAATTGTTTATACACTTGAACACTTTTTCAAAAGTAGTTCTTGAGCTTGGTGATTTGCGTTCTTTCCCCATTCACATTTCTAACTTTTCTCAGTTATTTAATGGAAAGCTGAGGATACTGTTGCCTGCAAGGTCTGCCACTGGTACTGGTGTCACTTGAGTGTGCTTTGGACAAGTTTCACCTCAGGGTCACATACCTTTCCCAATGACCCCCAAAGTTTCATCAGACTGGAAAAAAATTTCACTCCAAAGTCATTTTGGCTCTTTCCCACTCCAAAATTTGTTATTTAATAATGTTGACAGAGTTCAGCTACATTGCTGCCTATACTCCACCATATTGGCTCTGTCCCTTCAGCTATTTCTCATAAACAAGATTTCGCATGTCTTCAATGCATGTGGTTACCTGTTTCCTAAATTTACTCCCTTCTTAAATCCTTCTCTTGCCATCATGCAATCTGTAGCTTACTTCAAAGCAGAGACAAGGTATAGCCTTCTTCATAAGCCATTTTCTAACTCACCCTATTATTAGTGCCTTCTTCTTGAGTTACCTCGTATTACTTTTATCTGTACTTACCAGGTGACTATGAGGCACTTGAAGGCAGCAGCAATATCTTTCCTTCTTTTTTCCTTTCTCCTTCCTTCCTTCTTTCCTTCTTTCTTTTTCCTTCCTTCTCCCTTCCCTCCCTTGTCTCTTCCTCTCTTTCTCTCTCTCCTTCCCTCCCTACATCCCATATTTTCTAAATGTACATTTTATTAAAGCATTTCTTTTTTAAAATGTCACAAACTGGGGGACAAAGCCAAGATGGGAGAGTAATAGCAACTACTCACCTAAGCTCTTAGACAAATTACTTGAAATACCTCTAAAAAGAGAATCTGACCAAATTTTGGAGAGGCAGAATCCAATAAGAGACGAACTGTGACAGATAGCCCAGGACAGACTGAAAGGTCAACTGGAGGGTTCTATTCTGCAGGGGGTGGAGTAGCACATAGCCCACAGCACACAGGGCTGTACCAGCTGCAACCAGGCCAAGCAGGGAAGCCCCGAATGATCCGAGGCAGGGGTTGCTTTGCAGAATCTCAGGCATATCATTCCAGGATGGGAGTCCAGCGGAATCAACTGAGTGAGAGACGTGGAGTCCCAGGTATACACAGCTGCTATTCCTGAGACTATCAGCTCACAGATTAAACGTCAAAGCTCAGCATAACACTTCAGGCAAGGAGATGGACATTCAATGAAATAAGGGACTTCCAGACTTTCCTGATAAAAAGGCCAGAACTCAATAGGAAATTCTATCTTCAAATACAGGTCTCAAGAAAGGTATAAAAGGCAAACAGAGAAAAAAAGCTTGTTATTCAGTATGGGCAAGCTGATTACATCCCTATAAGGGAAGACGATACTTACTAATCTTGAGAATTGCATATTTATTATGGAACATAAAATAGATATACATAGAGGGAGCAGAATGTGATGATAAAAATGTGATTTAAGGGTGAGAAGGTATTGTAACAGGAAATGTCAAAAGTAGGAGGCAGAAAATGGTCACAGGAAGAGGGAAAAAATATATTACAGGAGAAGGAAAGATGGGAGGGAAATAAACATTGTTTGATATTTATTCTCATCTGATTTGGTTCAAGGGGGGAACAACAAACTTAAATAAGTATATAAAACTAAATAGCTCTACAGGCAGTAGGAGGGAAAGAAAAGGGAGGTGAGACTAAAGGGAGGGAAGAAGTAGTAAGGGTAAAGGGGAATAAAAGGGAGGAGGGCTGAAAGAAGGAAGGAAAGATTGCGAGAAGTGGTGGTCAAAAATTAAAACTCTAATGTAGAGGAGAAGGGAGAATGGAGAACTAAAAACACAAATAATGGGAAAGAGGATGGAGAGAAAGATATAGATAGTAATCATAACTGTGAATGTGAATGGGATGAACTCTCTCACAAAAGGGAGATGGGTAGCAGAATGGATTAAAAACCATAATCCAACAATATGTTGTTTACAAGAAACACATTTGAAATGGGGAGATACACACAAGGTAAAGGTAAAAGGTTGGAGCAGAATATATTGTGTTCCATCTGATGCAAAAGAGCAGAGGTAGCAAGGCTAATCTGAGACAAAGCAAAAACAGAAATAGATCTGATCAAAAGAGATAAGGAAGGAGACTATATCCTGCTAAAAGGCACCATAGACAATGAAGCAATATCATTACTAAACATATATGCTCCAAGTGCTAGAGTATCCATATTCTTAGAGGAGAGGTTAAGGGAGTTACAGGAAGATATAGACAGTAAAATTATACTAGTGGGTGATGTCAACCTCCCCCACTCTGGGCTTGATAAATCTAACCTCAAAATAAGCAAGAAAGAAGTTAAGAAAGTGAGTAAAACTCTGGATAACACAGATATGATAGATCTCTGGAGAAAATTGGATGGGGATCGAAAGGAATATATCTATTTCTCAGCAGAATATGGCATGTACTAGGCCATAAAAATCTCACAATCCACTGCAGAAAGGCAGAGGTAGCCAATGAGTCCTTCTCAGATCATACAATAAAAATTATATGGGGCCATGGAAAGATAGACCAAAAATTAATTGGAAACTAAATAAACTAATCCTAAAGAATGAGTGGGTTAAACAACAAATCATAGAAACAATCAGCAACTTCTTTCAAGAGAATGCCAATAATGAGATCACCTACCATATCTTATGGGATACCGCAAAAGCAGTTCTTAGGAGAAGCTTTATATCTCCTAATATCTACATGATTAAAATAGAGAAAGAGGAGATCAATGAATTGGGCATGCACTTGAAAAATATAGAACAAGAACAAATTGAAAATTCTCAAGTAAATACCAAATTAGAAATACTGAAAACCAAAGGAAATATTAATAAAATTGAAATTAAGAAAACTATTGAACTAATAAATCTAATGGTTGGTTTTATGGAAAAAACAATAAAACTTGTAAACCTTTGGTCAATTTGATTACAAAAAGAAGAAAATTAAATTACCAATACCAAAAAATGGAAAGGGTGAACTCACCTCCAGTGAGAAGGAAATTAAAACAATAATTAGAAAGTTCATTGTCAAACTATATGCCCATAAATTTGAAAATCTAAATGATTTTCATGATGATTTGAAAAAATATAAATTGCTCAGATTAACAGAAGAGGAAGCTGAATACTTAAATAATCCCATCTCAGAAAAAGAAATTGAAAACCTCATCAATGAACTCCTTAGGAAAAAAATCTTCAGGGCTAGATGGATTTATAACTTTATTCTATTAAACATTTAAAGAACAGTTAATCACAATGCTATATAGACTATTTGAGGATATTAGAGAAGAAGGAGTCCCAAATGTTTTTATGATACAAATATGGTTTCGATACCTAAACCAGGAAGAGTCAAAACAGAGAAAGAAAATTTTAGACCAATTTCTCTAATGAATATAGATGGAAAACTATTAGCAAAATTGATGATACCAACAGCAAAATTAACAGAAATCACATGATTATCTCAATAGATGCAGGAAGTTTTTGAAAAAACACAACACCCATTCCTATTAAAAACACTGGAGAGCATAGGAATAAATGGAACTTTCCATAAAATAATAAGCAGTATCTACCTAAAACCTTCAGCAAGCATTATATGCAGTGGGGATAAATCAAGATTCATTTCCAATAAAATCAGGGTTGAAGCAAGCATGTTCATTATCACTACTATTTTTCAATATGGCACTGGAAATTTTAGCTGTAGCAATAAGAAAAGAAAAAGATTGAAATAATTATAACAGACATAGAAGAAAGTAAGTTATCATTCTTTGCAGATGACATGATAATATGCTTAGAGAATCCCAGAGAACCAAGTAAAAAAACTACTTGAAATGATAAACAACTTTGGCAAAGTTGTAGATTACACAATTAACTGACACAAATCTTCTGCATCTCTATATATTAGTAACAAAACCCAACAGCAAGAGGTAGAAAGAAAAATCCCATTTGAAGCTGGAGTAGAAATAACAAATCATTTGGGATTCTACCTGCCAAAACAAATTCAGGGACTATACGAACACAATTACAAAATACTTTTCACACAAATAAAGTCAGATCTAAGTAAGTGTAAAAACATCAGTTGCTCATGAATAGACTGAGCCAATATAACAAAAATGACAATTCTACCTAAATTAATTTACTTATTCACTTCCATTCCAAGCAAGCTATCAGACAATTATTTTCTAGAGATAGAAAAAATATCAAAATTAATCTGGAAGAACAAAATATCCAGGGAACATCAAGGGAGCTAATTGACCCGGGTCCGGGTCCTTCAGGTGACACTCTCTCAGTGGGCTTCTGCTTCGGACGTCTCCGGATTTCCCTCCCCGGGGGACTCGGCGGAGGGACTCAGTCAGACACTTCTTCAGGAGGCATATACTTTATTAAGTGCAGAGGAGTCCCCCGAGCCCTTCCTGCCTGTGCCTTTTATCCCTAGTGTCTTGCCCTCCTCTTCCGGGTAGGCTCCTCCCCAGTTCCTCCCTGAGGGCGGAGTTTTTCATCTCATTGGTGCGAGCCCCTCCAGACCAAACCAAAAAAGGGCACGATTCCCTATCCCGGGTCGTATCCCCTTCTGGTTGGTTGGTGGCTGCTTAGTCTCAGACCAGGAAGTCTTTCTAGTGCTGAGCTGGCAGAGCCACGTCAGCAGGTCAGGACTTCCTAGTACTCTCTTCCCCCAGGAAGGGCGTTGGTCCATTGTGCCCCTGACAACTAATGAAAAGAAATGCTAGGGAAAATGACTTAGCTCTACCACATCTCAAATTTTATTATAAAGCAGCAATTATCAAAACCACTTGGTACTGGCTAAGAAACAGAAAGGTAGATCAGTGGAATATGTTAGATACTCAAGATACAGTAGTCAATGAATATAGCAATCTACTCTTAGGTAAACCCAAGACTCTCAGCTTCTGGGATAAGAATTCACCATTCAACAAAAATTGTTGAGAAAATTGGCTACCAATATGGTGGAAGATGGGCATAGACCCATCCCTGACACCATACACAAGAACAAAGTCCAAATGGCTACATGATCTAGGTATCAAGATTGATATTATAACAAATGGTCTATGTTTGTCCTTCCTTGCCAAAGAAGACCATGCCATCAGAGAAATAATGACATGACTTGCACTTGACTTTTGTTTTGAGTGAGGTAGGGCTGTGCAGGACACCAGTCTCACTTTGCCTCCAGAGTTATCTGAATCCCACTGACCAGATATTCATCAGGATCACTGGAGATAACCCAGGAGGCAACTGGGGTTAAGTGACTTGCCCAAGGTCACACAACTAGTGAGTGTCAATTGTCTGAGGTGAGATTTGAACTCAAGTACTTCTGACTCCTGTACTGGTGCTCTATCCATTGCACCAACTAGTTGCCCACTTATAAACAAATTAATGAAGTAAGGAATAGTCTATTTATCAGATTTATGGAGAAAGGAAGAGATACAAGAGATAGAAAACTTTATGAATTGCAAAATGGATAATTTTGATTACATTAAATCGAAAAGTTTTTGCACAACCAAACTCAATCAACCAAGATCAGGAGGGATGAAGAAAACGGGAAAAGAATTTTTGCAACTAATGTTTGTGATAAAGGCCTCATTTTTACAATATAGAGAGAACTGAGCCAAATATACATGAATACAACTATTCCCAATGGTTAAATGATCAAAGAACATTAACAGGCAGTTTTCAGAGGAAGAAATTAAAGATATCTATAGTCAAAATAAAAAAAATGCTCTAAATCACTATTGATTAGAGATATGCAAATCAAAACTCTGAGATGCCACATCACCCCTATTGAGTTGACTAGCATATCAAAACAGGAAGGTTATGAATGTTGGAGAGGATGCTGGAGAGTTGGAGCACTGACTCATCCTTGGTGGAGCTATGGGCTGGTCCAGTCTTTCTGGAGTGCAGTTTGGAGCTATGCCCGGGGGGATGCAGAAATGTGCATACCCTTTGACTCAGCAATACTGCTTCTGGAACTGTATGCCCAAGAGGTCATGAAGATGGGAAGGGGTCCCACATGCACAAAAGTGTTTATAGCAGTTCTGGTTGTGGTGACCAAGGACTGGGGTTCGGGTTTGCCCATTGATTGGGGAATGGCTGAATATACTGTAGTGCATGAATGTAATGAAATACTATTGTGCTAGCTGGTGCTGAGTCGGGAAACCAGAGCCAGGAAGTCTTTGTGCAAGGTGGTGGCCACAGTGGGCAAGGAATTTTTCTGGTGTACTTAGTGCTGCTTTGGAATGCAGGAACTTGGGTAATTCCCAGTTGTCTCTTGAGGCAGGGTGGCTTCCACACTGACAGAATGAACTGTGAAATTTGATTGTGGAGTGAAGCAGATCATTTTTTTTTTGTATTGTGTTTTGGTTTCTTTTATGGTTTCTCCCATTCATTTTGATTCTTCTATACAGCATGAGTAAGGTGAAAATTATTTGGTGGGAATGTATGTGTAGAACCTGTATAACACTATATTCTGTCTTGGGAGGTTGCGGGGAGGGGGGCAAGGGGGAGAGAGGGGAGGAAGTATAGAATGTATGGAGATAATTGTGGAGCACTATTAACAAATAAAGTAATAATAATAAAAAATAAAAAAAATGTCACAAACTTAATGTTTTGATAAATGACTACCCAGTGGTTTTTAGGATTTGAATTCTCTCTTGGTGAATTTCAACTTGTATAGCCAATTCAATTTGATTTCTTTAACCCACATATTTTCTTGTTATTTTTAAAGTTAAACAAAAAAACCTTTAATTTCCATTTGAATTAATCACAGAATGATTATGCCATTCATTTAATCTGAACGGTGCTTTGGCATCTTGGATTTCATATGGCAAGCTGGATTTGCCCTTTCATATTGTACTGGTGTGATAATATATAATATCATTTTTAGACTTTAATAAGGGCCAGAGCTTGAATTAAGCAGAGCCTGGACCTAACAATCTCTTTGTTCTCTGAAGTAATCTCAGAGAATACCTCTTCCTATGTCAATAAGGCCAGATGAGGCTGGCTTAGCATTCCTCATGTGACCCTGAACCTGAGACACTATCTTGAATAGTGATACATCTTTTTTATTATCTCGTGGACATGTACTATATTATGACCTGTTAATGACAGAGCAAACACAGATGTTCTGAGTTGTTCACTCTCTTATTTTATAGTATTTACCATCTATCCAATTAAGAAATTCCTTTCTTGTGGTATAGTTAATCAGTCATAGAGACTATAAATCTGAGGTACATAGACAACCTTGGATTGTCCCAAACAGAGTTAAGCTTGGTCATTCTTGTATTAGGCAGTCAGAAGCTTTTCTGGCTCCATAATCATGTAACTGCTAGCTTTAATAAACATTATGCACTTAGCCTGCTTGCCTTTTTTAACCAAACTTCCAAGTCAAGAGGTGACATTGTATGAATCATATATAACATTCCTTCCTAGTGTCACACCCCACTTGCTACAATCTACCTTCAATGGTCATGTTTTCACTGATCAACTCCAGACAAGAACCATAGGTTGTATTTCTCTACCTTTCAGCTCAGAGAAGTCCATGTTATGAAGTTAGCTCGAGCTCCAAAATTATTTGAATGTCTTATTCTCCCCTCTATACTACAAACTCTATGAGGGAAAGGATTATGTTTTATCGAAATTTGGTACTACCCTCGGAACTTTGGGGAGGTTTTTGCTGATACAACTCTCTTTTGACTCACCTATTTTTTCAATTAGTTCTTCCCAATCTCCTTTGGTTTAAAAAAAATAACCATGTCCTTCTTAATATGTATTAGTGCACCTCAGGACTCTGTCCTGATTCTTCTAATATTTGGCCTGAGTAATCTCATCAATTCTTGGGGACTCCATCATTATCTCTATGTATATTTCTTCCAGATCTATGTCCTACCCTCTTCTCTCTCTGAATTCAGTCTCATTTCATCAACTACTGATCAAAGCTACCAAGCATCTCAAACACAACATGTCCAATAAGAAACTCATTCCATTTCTCCCTAAAGTCAATTGTCTTCTCAATCTCCCTGTTCTATCAATGACACCTCTGTCCTTCTTGGCGTCTAAGAATTATCCTTAACTATCTATTCTCCCTGTCATTTCATCCACTCTGAAAAACCAATCAATTGCCAGGTCTTGTCAGCTTTCCTTCCACAACATCTAGATATCTACCAGAGCCAAACTGATCACTTTTTTGATCTATGACATGTGGAACAAGAATTGGTTGATTTCTTCTTACATTATAAAATGTACTGATCTGCTTATAAATCATTGTCATGGATAGAGAGAAAAGGCTGACTCCATCAGGGAACCTACTCCCCAGCAGAGTAAGAAATATAATTTTAATACATGGTGGTCCGTAAATACATCATAACAATAATTCAATCTTTTGAATAGTGACTATCATAATACATGGCCTCCTCCCCTCAAGGTTCATGCCAATTAAGATCCCCTGGATAGTCACAACAACCAATTCAGACTCACTATGTCTCACATGAGAAACTCAGCTCTATGTATTGAGGAACAGAAAATATATTAAAAGTATCTTAAAAGGCATTTGCAAAACACATTCCATGATTGCATTGTGTAACATGTATCAATTCAATCTCACTGTCTGAGCTTTTGGTGTTTCACAGGATAGACCTTTGAACAATAAATGAACATTGTAAAGAGGTGAAATTATCACGAAAGTAAAACTTACTAATTATACAATCCTAGAATAAAATGAACTACCCAAGAAAGGAATGTGTTTTTCCTCATGAAGTCATCAAGCCAAAGGTTGATGATCATTTATTGTTGATGTAGTAGTCTTGATTTTTCTTTCACAATATTTTGGAGTATAATAAAATATACTTCTCAAAAGCATATCTGATGTCTATTGATATTTATGTAGCTTTTGTGTAATTTGTGTAATCAATTTGTGTAAATTGATATCATGTAAGTCTCCATGGCAGATAGAATGATCTATTGCAATTGATGTTTACAAAAGGAATACAATTGAAAAATTCTTTCTTACCTTATTTTGATCACAGTACAAATTAAATTAGTTTGACTTTTTTTTTTTAGTCTGTGTTCTCTTAAAAACAGCATATATCTATGGCAGATAGTTCATCCATTGTTCTCCAGTAAGAAGTACTACAAAACTGAGTAGAAACTATCTCCCAGTTCATTCTCAATGATCTACTTATTTCTCCATTTACTTCCCAGCCAAAAAGTGAGTTACTTGAGGTCAGAGACCATGAATAGCCTATTATAGTTAAAATATCAGTACACACTGCTTCTCTTAACTACTTTTCCAGTGCCCCTGAGGCTTTTTGACATTGCTTCACAATCTGAATGTCCTTCTTTGTTTTGGTTTATATATACTTTTTTCCCATTAATATCTTGCCTCCACACAAAGCTAGAGATATTCTCTAAGCCTTTAGGGAAAAAAACTCAGTTCATTTTATTTTCTTTTTATTGTATAGATTATCAAGTTAAAATTTGAAAAATTATAATAAAATAGTTTAAATCATATATGCGTGTATATGTATTATACAACATATGTTAGGACAACGAGGAAAATTGGTGACATTTGTGGAGGGCTAGGGGTAAAAATGTGCGTATCTTTTGTTCCTTTGAATATATTTTGATCAAGTTAAGTTCAAAGGTAGAACTTTACAACTGGAAAATATGCAAATATGAGAGACCTTAACTAAAAACTTGGTATTGGTAATCACATTTCTGAACAAGTTCTTTCTTTAACAAGTTCAATTAATGTCAAGAACTGAGCTAGGGAGACTAAGCACAAGAGTTCGGGAAATGGTTCATTAGTTCAGGAAACAAACTACATGCTTGCAATAAATTTCAAAGAAAATATCCCAAAATACAACAGCATGGATGACTTCATGGTAATCAATAACAGTAAGATACTCGTTATAGTTATTCCTAGAAGAATTCATAATTTCAAATATATTTTTCATATTTCAAATAATCTAATCCTAGGATCTGATCTGTTTGGTGTCCAAACTTTTCCAGTAAAAACTGTACTTTCCCCATGCCTTTATCCTCTTTGACTCTTGCAAACATTTTCCAGTGAACATTACAGAGAAGAAGGTAAGCAAAGGAACAAGAATTATTTAAGTACTATCAGGGACTATGTTAATCACTTAATAAAATTATCTTATTTCAACTTCACACCAATCCCAGAAGGTATATGCCATCATTTCCCCCATTTTACAGTTGAGAAAAATGAGCCAGACAAATCAAGTGACTTTTCAGGTCACTTGTGAATGTCTGAGGCTGGATTTGATATGAAATCTTTCTGACTTCAGTCCACAGTGCCCCCTACCTGTCCCTGTCTGCCCAGCAAGCTGGAGGTCTATTTAGTTCTCTTTATGTCATAATGGAAGACATGATCTGCTCAACTTTTATCCTTTGCTCCTACTACTACATCAGCCTGCCTCCTTTCTCGTTCATAACTCTCTCTAACATGAATCTGAATGCCGTTTTCCATCACTGGTTATGTATTGAAGACTATTTACACTTAAGGTGTAATTTTCCTTTGCTGTTTGGTTGATCCAAAATGTAAATTCTTCGGTGACCATTACTCACAGATATAACTCTAATAGTCAAATAACTTGATGTTTTCTCTTTTGTTAGCAGAAATTCTGTAATTTGAACTTGAAATTTGTAATCAATGTCATATATAATGCATGAAAATCTTAGCACATTATAAGTAGGGAAATTAGTGGTATTTTTGGAAGGGTAAGAATGTGTGTGAAGGAGTATATTTTTTAAATAAATTTTATTAAAGTTATGTTCAGAGTTGGAAATTCATAATCGGCAAATATTCTGTGAGATACCTTAACTAAAGGTATTGGAAACCAAATTTCTGAGCAAATTTCTTTTTCAACAAGTTCAACTAACATTTTCTGATAGTATTCCAGGTGGATTTTCACACAATGTATAGTTAAAATATTTAAGACTAAACACCAAATTAAATACATAGTATTAAAAAACCCCTAGAAATTAAATTAAATTAGATGAAATTAAATTAAATGAAATTAGAATTGAGTTATAAATCTCGAAGAGAATCTTGTATTTAAATGAAAGGGAAGGTAAATGTTAAGTAGGGAAATTTGTGTATAACCAATGCTTCCTTCGTGGTGAATGAAATCATACACAGATGTCTAAGCTTATGTTTGTATTCCCAAAGGGAAAAAAGGAATGAATCAGAGAAGCATTTCCCAGAAAGGGACATTTACTTGAGGGGGTTGTAAATATGCAAATTACTTTTACAAACTGCTATTCTGCACAGGTTGCAAGTAGGTGTGATTTGGATTCAAATGGTCTACCTATTGTCTTTATGACTTTCAGCCATCATCACCTTCTTGGGTTTAATGTCTTTATGTGAAAACTGAAAGGTTGACAACTAATAAATATCTTTTCTTGAGGTAGCTGATGTTGCAGTGAATTGAGTGCTGGACCTGCAGTCTGGAAGACCTTAGTTCAGATTTGGCCTCAGACACAATAACTGTGTGACCCTGGCTTTATAATGTATCTCTTTCTCTTAGTTTCCTCAACTTTAAAATTAGGGTAATAATAATATGTATCTGATAGGGTTAAATGTCATTAGACTCTTGTCATGTGGGAAAGCACCTAATAATGATTCTATTGCAGTTGAGATTTACAAGACTGAGGATTCACTCTTTATATAAAAGCTTACTGATATGTTCTGGGTTATATGTTGAGGAGGTTATCCACCAGATGTTCAAGATGCCTCTGTTATCCTTCTCTATAAAGGAAACAGAAATATTTTCTCATGTGACAATCACAAATGTTTTCTCTTAGTCTTTGCTGCAATATTCTTGCCTGAGTTTTCTTTAACTGACTCATCCTTCATCTGGAAGGTGGTCATCTACCTCAGAGCCACTGTGGCTTCAGAAATAGCTGAGGAAGTGTTGATAGGGTATTTGCTACCTTGCAACTCCAGGAGAAATACCAGGAACAGAACAGATGACCAAGGCCTTTGATATTGTCTGCCAAGAGGGCTTATGGAAAATCATGGCAAAATTAGGTTGCTGAAGAAGATTATCACTATTGAACGTAAGTTTCATGATGACATACTTGCCCAGGTTTGGGATAATAGAGGATGCTTTCCCAGTTACCAATGAAGTGAAACATGACTATGTGCTTTGTTCTATGCATGGTGGTATCAGCAATATTTTCAGACACTTTCAACAAGAATGAAAATGGCATCAAAATCACCTACTGTACTAATGGTAAATTATTTAACATGCCAAGACAAAAAAGTGGAAGGAAAGTTGGTGCAAATTTTGGTTTTGTTTGCAGATGATTGTATACTCAATGCAAGCTCTGAGGTAGAGATTCAGAGTAGTATGGATCAATTTTCAGTTGCTTGTTCTAATTTTGGCCTAGCAATTATCACCAAGAAAACAGAGGTTCTCCACCAGCCAGCACAATAACATTCATATGTGGAACCATCTGCTACAGCAAATGGAGAGATTTTGAATGTTATGGACAAGTTCACTTACTGTGGCAGTATTCTTTCCAACAATGTCCACACAGATGATGAAATTGAAACCTGCATTACCACAACTAGTTCAGTGTTTGGGCAAGTTCAAAGGAAAGTGTAAGACAAAAGTATTAGACTGCCTACCAAACTGAAGGTCTACGGAGTCATTGTGATGACCTCATTGTCGTAAGCCTGTGAAACCTCGATAGTGTATCAGGGCCATGCCAGGAAACTGACTTACTTCCATTTGAATTGCTTTCACAAGATACTGCAGATCACTTGACAAGATAAGGTATGGAATACTGAGAAACTTTCTTGAGCAAAATTGCCAGTCATTCAGAATCTATTGCAGAGAGCACAATTCTAATGGCTGGCCACATCGTTCAAAGGCCAAACAAGTTTTCCTATAAGACTATTTTACAGAGAATTCACACAAGGCAGTTGCTCACATTATCATCAGAAGAAGTAATATATGGAATTCTCAAGATCTCTCTGAAGAACTTGGGAATGGATTATGTGGCATGAGAGACACTGGCACAGGACTATCTAGCATGGTGAGCCCACATTATAAAAAATGATGTACTCTATGAGCAAAGGAGAATTGTAGTAGTTCCAAAAAATTTTGAGATGGATGAATTTAGAGACTTCCTTTCTCCAAATGTTCATGTGGACTGTACGTACCTGACATGTGGTAGGGCATCCCAAGCTTATAGTGATCTGATCAGCCACAGTAGGACACACAGTAACTTGACTCTGAAACAGTGATGTTATCTTGGTCCTCTTTAAAAATTAAGGACAACAACCAAACCAAACCAAACATTTAAAAGAATGATCTTCAAAATGGGAAACATAAAACAAAAAAAAGCAAAACAAAGAATGATGAAAGTCAAAGTCAAGGAGAAAATACAGAGAATTGTATAGTGAAATTTTCTCATTTACCTTATGAGAAAACAATGGATTTTTTAAACTGTAGGCTGGAAACGATGCAAATTTTTGGAAATTTTCTATAAGAAATTATTAAGTAGATTTTTTTAGCACTTTAAAAAGGAAGAAATGAGATAGAGTAGCATAGGGGATGGAACTGACCTTAAAGCCAGGAAGACCTAGTCTCAAGTATACTCATTTATAAATGTTATAAACAAAAGATTTGGAAGAAAGATGACATTTCTGTCTATTGTATTGATCAAATTGTTCAGATAATTTGGAATCATCCAATTATTGAAGTGAAAAGGTCACTTGAGGTCAGGAAATTTTTTTTTTCCATTTTTAACAGAAAATTGTTTCTTCACTCCAGTTACGCTGATGAGTACTCTCTTTCTTCAATGTCTGCTGTGGCTCAGATTGTTCCCATGGGTTTCCCACTAAACAACATTATATTAACTACTTCACTAATGGCCACCCTGAGTATCTAGCAGGAACACTGCCAGTAAGAGTTTTGTACTATTGTCAATACTCAACAAAGATTTACTTCTTAAGAGGGAAGACAGATTATTCTAAGAGATTATAAATTACTTTTATTCCTTTGCAAGTGGCCTCAAAAGAATGTTGAAAGTAAAACTTTCAGTGGGACCTGTGGAAATAGTTATTAGAGTGGAGGCAGGAGACAAATTATTTTACCATTATATTAATCACCAAGTATTATCCAGGATTTTCTCCTGTACTTCCTCAGTTAAGGCCCAACCCTTATAAGAAGTCAGTCTTGGTAAGACATGATTTATTGATGAGATTATCCTAGACCTCAAGGAACATGTTCTTCTATCTTAAGCAGTGGCCTACCCAATTAGGAAACCTAACTTCTTTTTAGAGCATAAACATATTCAAGTCTGAGTGAGTCCTTTTCTAAAGGAAAAAAGTCACTGCCCTTTTAACCCTCCATTATAATTTAGAATGACCAGAGGCAGAGCCAAGGAAGGGCCCTGCCTGAGCTTTCCACCCAAACTCCTCACAATGCCTGTAAAATAGGGCTCTGAACAAATTCTAGAGAAGTAGAAACCACAAAATGACAGAGTGAAACAGATTTCCAGCTCAAGGCAACCTGGAAGATTGACAGAAAGGCTGACACTGGGCTCAAAGCAAAGTACTGCCCATGCTACCCTGGCACAGACTGAACTGGAGCAGGTCTCAGAGTGCTGAGTCACTGCACTGTGGTTTCCAGAATTCTTAATCCACAAATGCCAAAGACAGCTTCAAAGGTCAGTGGGAAAGCTCTCTCACCTGGGTGAGCAAGAAACATGGTCAGGCCCAGCTCCAGCCCCATTTCCAGGCCACTGGCAGCTACTTCTTCAGTGGTCAGCTACTCTAAAGCTCATGACCTACAGATGATGGGGGAATCAAGCAGCTGATCTGGGTCATAGTCCTTGGTGGCAGCCCTGGGGCAAGAAGGAATGCTATCATGGCAGAGCTGGTGGCAACTGTGGAGAGGGAATCCCACTCACAGATTCAGGACAGAAAAGAGTGCTTGTGTTGCTAACTGACAAGAAAGGATCAAACACCTCTCCTTTGATCATACCTCTTTAGAGGACCTGAGAATTTACAGGTCCCTGGAGATATCTCTGAAAGCAGCTGCACAAAGTCCTTGAAACTTGGGGCAGTGCATCTTTCACTTAACAAGCAACTCAGAGGACAATTAATTGACTGAGAAAATGACCAAAAGGGGGGGAATATTACTTTCTGGATGAAAAGATATTTTTTTGATGAGGAAGATGAAAGCATACAACCAAAGGAAGACATCAAGTTCAAGGCTCCTACATCCAAAACCTCCAAGAAAAATTTGAAATGATTTCTGTCCATAGAAGAGCTCAAAGGGTACTTTTAAAATCAAGTAAGAGAAGTAGAGGAAAAATTGGGAAGAGAAATGACAGCAATTCAAGAAAATCATGAAAAATAGACCAGCAGTTTGCTAAAGGAGACAAAAAAAAAATGCTGAAGAAAAAAACAGTTTAAAAATCCACTAACCCAAATGGCAAAAGAAGTCCAAAAAGCAAATGAGGAGAAGAATGCCTTAAGAAGAACTGGCCAAATGGAAAAGGAGGGTCTAAAGTTCACTGAAGAAAATAATTCCTTAAAAATTACAATAGAGCAAATGGAAGCTAATGACTTTATGAGAAATCAAGAAATTATAGAACAAACCAAAAGAATGAGAAAAATAGAAGATATTGTGAAATATCTCTTTGGAGAAATAACTGACCTACAAAATAGATCCAAGAGAGATAATTAAAAAAAAAATTTGGTCTACCTGGAAATCATGATCAGAAAAAGAGCCTAGATATCATCTTTCAAGAAATTATCAAAGAAACCTGCCCTAATATAGTAGAGACAGAGGGTAAAATAGAAGGGGAAAGAATTCATCAATCACCTCTTGAAAGAAATCCCTAAAGGAAAACTCAAATTCAAATTTCAGAGCTCCCAGGTGAAGGAGAAAATATTACCAGCAGCCAGAAAGAAACAGTTCAAGTATTGTGGAAACACAATCAGGATAACAGGATTTAGAAGCTTCTACACTAAGGGATCACAGGATTGGGAGTATGATATTCCAGAGATCAAAGGAACTAGGATTAACTGAGCATAATACTTCAGGGAAAAACAATAGAATTTCAAGGAAATAGAGTACTTCCATGAATTCTTCCTGAAAAGACCAGAACTGATGAAAAAAAATTGACTTTCAGATCCGAGAATCAAGAGAAATATGGAATCAAGAGAAATATGACAAGTTAAACATGAAAGAAAATACATGAGGGACCCATTAAACTAGAACTGTTTGCATTCCTACATGAAAATATATTTGTAAGTCATGAGATCTTTCTCAGTATTAGGCTATTAGGCACTTAAGGAGTGTGTACATATCTATATCTATATCCATATATATCCACATATATATATATACATACACATACACACATACATGTATATATATACGCCCATATGTGTATGCATATATATGTATCTACATATATGCACATATATGTGTGTTTATGCATGGCTGTGTATATTATGTAAGTGTATGTATATGTATATATGTATGTGCATGCATATATGTGTGTGGTGTACACCTATAGGTATATATGCATACATACATATCCATACTCTATATGGTATGTATTTGTGTGTGTACATATATGTGTATATGTACATACGTGTATAGATGTGTACATTTGTAGACAGGGCATAGAATGAGCTGAATATGAACAGAGGTCATGTGAAAAGTAAAATTAAGTGTTGAGAGGAAGGTAATGAGAGAAATAGAAGGAGAGAGGCAGAATGTAGTAAGGCATCTCGTATAAAGGAGGCAAAAAAAAAGAGCTTTCACAATGGAGGGAAAAGGGAGGGGGAGGTAAGAGCGAATAAATGAGCCTTACTCTCATTGGATTTGGCTTAAGGAGGGAATATCACACACCCAATTGGGTAGGGAAACCTATCTTACCATATAGGAAGGCAGGGGAAGGGGATAGGATAGGAAAGAGAATAGAAGGGAAGGCAGATTGAGGAAAGAGGTAATCAGAAGCAAAGTATTGTGGGAGGGCAGTCAGGGAAAGAATGAAATGTAAGGCAGGACAGGATAGAGGGAAATATGGTTAGTCTTTCACAATATGACTGTTATGAAAGTGTATGGCAGGGCTACACATTTATGACCTATATCAAATCACCTGCTTTCTCAATGAGAGTTGGTGGGGTGGGAGGAAGGAAGAGAAGGTGGAATTCATTTAAAAATGAATATCAAACATTTTTTTGCATGCAACTGGGAAATAAATTGTACAGGCAGATAAATAGAGGAGAGGAGTAAAGGAGAAGGGGGGGTGATGGAAGGGAGACATATTAGGGAAAGGGATGTTTGAGATGCATTCTATCCTAGGGTGGGCAAAGAGGAAAGATGGGGAGAAAATTTGGAACTTGAGATCTTCTGAAAGTAAATTGTGAAATCTGAAAATAAATTTCATTTTAAATTTTAAAACAATAGGGTGAACAGATCATGAATGAGAAAACCAAACAGAGTAATCTGGATGGAGACAGACTCCCCTGTCCAGATTGCTGGAGTCAGATGAATCTCATGATCAAGTCACTCTCAGTAGGAGAAGCTGAAGTCTTCTAGTTCATCTCCTCAGGGTTGATTTTCACCTGTCAGGGTTATTCCCTTCTGAAAAAAAAATATTTAAAGCTTTCAGGATCTCCAGATATTGATAAAATTATTAATTTTTGTTACTGATAAAATTTGTTATTGATAAAAAATATACCATCAATTTATTAATTGCTGGCTAGCCTAATTAATAAATTTATCATTACCCAGAAGGGTTTTTCATTATAAGAGGCAGAAGACTCAAGGTGTGAATGGAAGCCCCGCTCTCACTCTAAATCTATTCAGGGGTATTTGAAGAAAAGAGATTGAGAGAATGTTTAGCATAGTAATCAGTTGTAAGGAGGAAAATTAGAAAAAAAAAATTTGAAAAAAAAGAAAGGAATTCAAGAATGAGTACTTAAATAATGATATCACTACCTTTATTGTTTATCACCAGTCATTTTTTAATAGGATTAACTCATAGTCTGAAGAAAAGAGTGATGGATTTGGGTTCAGAAGACCTATATTTAAATCTCACACCTGTTGTTCATTGTCTTTGTGGTTCTGGACAAGTGATATCCTTTCTGGCCTTCATTATCCTCTCTAGTGGAGAGAGCTCTAGACTTAAGAGATAGTAACAGCTGATATCAGATACGATATCAGACATTTATTAGGTGTATGACTATAGGTAAGTCATTTAATTTCATCAGACTCTCTTTATCTGTAAAATTAGGATAATGGTAGCTCTTACCTCACATAGGGTTGTTGTGTCACATGAAGTAATATTACTGCTGTTGCTGCTCAGTCATTTCCATAAGATAACATAAGTATTGTATTGCAAAAGGTAACATAAGTATTATATTGAAAAAAAAATCTGCACAAATTACCATCATTACTGTTAAGAACAGGTTAGACCAGATTCATTTTGAAGTTCTTTCCAGCTCTATGACCTGCAAACTGATAACAGATACAAAGACTAGGAGAAACTGGAAAATACCTAAACAATTCAATCAATCAAGTACTGATGAAAAGCGCAAAATGTCTAGGTCATTCTGTTCTGTAATGGGGATAGAAAGAAAAAAGTTTTTACAAAGTCTCTTCTCTCCTTTTTGATTGCCGAATCAATGGTCATTTATGAAACATTAATATGCAGGATGATGGAAATTTGTGGACAATATAGCCTCAAAAGGAATCAAAATTAGTAAATGTTGGGAGGGCCTTATAGACCAACTGAATGGATGGTATGACAGAAAATCAGGGCATCCTGACATCATTCATAAATACATATGGACTGAAGACAACAATGAGTTAATTGGAATAAATATATCATCATTTCAATAATACTTTCAATAATGACAAAAATGTCATCATTACTGACAGAACTACTACAATGGGATGCTACCATTTCAATATCCAATGTAAGAAAGTTGAGCTACAATTAAAATGATAGCTTGGAAAAGTGAATAACATTTACAGAACATATACATAAGATACTCTTCTTGTAGGTGATGTAATTTTAAAACCACTAGGTGCTGAATTTTCAAGATATCCATGATCTCAATATCCCCAAGAAAATGATATCTTCTCAGTAATCTCTTCTAGAGAGTTAGAGATAATATTTTGCCTTCTGAATTGTGAACTTTGTTATATCCTAGGGCACCCCTTTTCCTAAGTGATAAATCAATTTTGAATTAATGTGATCCTTTCCTGAATGCAGTAGAAAGCTTCATCTTCAATTTCACTGATATAATTTCAGGTTCTCAGTCCCCAGTGATTCTAAAATGGTGAAAGAATAAGTTTTTACCTACCCTCATTCCAAAAAGGGATTCCATAATGAGGGATGTTATTATCAATTGTTATTTATAACTTTCTAACAATTATTGAAAAAAAGTGAAAATAAAACCTTTTAAGAGATTGTTCAGAGAACAATCACATTCTGGTTTGTGAGGAGTGTCAGTTTTTGAAATACATATATGCTTTGCTTTAAAAGTCAATCAGTTAATTCACACATATATAGAGTAGGAAGTCATTTTAGTGAATAACAATTGTCTAATATTCTTATCTTCAATCAGGGACTATATCTTCTATATCTTTTTATATTCTACACAATACTCATAACATGTTATACATGACTTATGTGCTTATTGAATGGTTAATACACAGAGATATTTTAATCATATACTGTTTATTTGCATTTCTTTTCCTTTGAAAACAACAGCTCAGACATCCATTAATATGAATATAAATCATAAGGCAAAATATTATAACAGAATTGAAAATGTCAGGAATGGCAGATAAACAGACCCATATGGAAGCTGTAGTATGCCTGCTTTCTATGAAAGCACAGAAACAGTCATTGAAAACTAGAATTATACAATATTCATGCATAGGGAAATTCCAAACATCTGGGGGTCAACCCTTTTCAAAGTCAGCATTACAATTTTATTAGAACTGGTTGTTGCCAAGATGGGAAGTGTTCTCCAAAATCAGATCTTATAACTACATGAGGTAGTCAATAGCCATTTATTAAGTGCCTGCTAGGTGGGAGGGCACTGTGATAAGTGCTGATCTTAAAAAGAAAAGCAAGACAGTTGCTGACATTAAGAAACTCTCAACCTAATGAGGGAGACAACAAGCAAATAAATATTTACCAAAAAAAAAGCTATATGAAGGATAAGAACAAAATAATTTACAGAAAGAAGGCAATCAAATCACGAAGGGTTGGAAGGCTTCCTGTTGAAGGATATTAATTAGGACAAGAAGAAAATCATGGAAGCAGTAGGTGAAGGTGAAGAGATGTAAAAGAACATTTCAAGCATAATAAAATATCCAAAGAAAATTATGGGAGCCTCGAGATAGAGTATTATGTTCAGGGAAGATCAAGGTGGCCAGTGTCACTAAATTGAAAAAAAAAAATATGTGTCACTCAGGATAAGAAGGTGTAAGACTGGAATGGTGGAGGTAGCATTAGTTTATGAAATGCCATATCATTGACTGAAGTTCTTGAAGAATTGACTGAAATAAGGTCAAGGTATCAGGTTAACTTCTACTGGAAGGCACCCTGGTTCAATGGAAAGAGCACTCACTCTAGACTGGAGGACCTGGGTTTGAATTCCTTTGTCTGATATTTACTAGGTGACTCTGGGAAAATAACATAACCTCCTTATAAAATAATTTTCTCCTCCTTAAAATCAAAAGCTTGCTGTAAGTAGCTTCTGAGAACCCTTCTAACTCTTGGTGTGTGAGTGGTCTATCCCATATACCTCATCGTTGAATTTTGGGAGATCCCTTGTGGTTTACTGCTGTAGGAATCAAAAATAGTGGTTTATTTCCTTGGTATCATTTTTTGTTCGCTGAGAAAGTGGAGTTCTCCAGGGAGATTTTAGTTGTCCGCATGAGTCTGTAGTTTATTGGAATAAGCTGTTAATCTATTTATGGCCAGAAAGATAATTACAGGAATTCACTTGCAATTAGATATGACCCAGACCCTATTGTCTAGGATATGCATGTGAGCATTTGCTGAGGTGTCCCTTTGCACTCAGTTACAGTAATAACAGATGATAGAAAAATTAGATAAAAGGAAACATGATCCTCTGCAGGTGAGAACAATTTATTTTGTTTATAAGTATCCTTAAACTGAATTTTGCTAGATGCTAATAGCATGGTATCATAAACAATAAACCAATGCCCTGAAGAGGGGATCAGTGAACTCTTCTTCCAGCAGTCAATAATAGTGCAGGTTTATGTTCATAATAAGAAGAATTGGACAAAACTTAATAAAGATGTTGTGTTATTTATTGTCTTTGTTTCTCTTAAAAGAGTGTTTAGCTTTGAGTTCTCTGACCAGAATTCACATGGGATTATTTTTTTCTTTTCTTAGAAATTGGTGCCAGAATCCTTCAGAAAAAAAAAAAAATGAATCTTAGGATTAGTTTCAGTTGGCCATACTGAGCAATATAATTTTACTGCCTTGGGAGAGAATCCCTTGCCAAAGATTTCTCCATTTTTCTTGAAAAGTAATTTTTGAAAAATTAACTGATGTACATATAAAGAGTTATCAATGTAATGGGATTCAGTTACCATGGAAAGGATTTAATTAGGATATAATGAATGGTTTTCTGACCCAAAAGATTTTAAGAGGCCAGAAGGGAATTTATAGGATCAAATCCATTGGCTATCTTATGCAATAGAATAGATCCCTATTGATTAATGGGACTTTTGTTTTCAGAGAGAGGTCATGTAATAAATTTCTTGTAAGCTCCCTTCCCCTTCAGCAATTATGGTAAAACCCAGCTTTGGGGTCTGGCAGGCATTCAGATTTTGTAGAGCAGGTACAGGTAGCCCGTGATTGCCATGCCTTTACATAGAGCCCATATCTATGAAAGCACTGATTCACTAGAATATATTAAAATGCTAAAGAATCTTCATAATCAGTTCAACAAAATTTGAAAATAACAGAATGATCTTGTATGTATGGCATAATGATTAGGAAGTATATTCATTTTGTCATGGAGATATGGCATGATTCCAAACTGAAATTCACAGCTTACAATGTTCTCTCCTGGGTTATGATTGGGAATGGTTATATTTTTGTTAAGAAGAGAACAGGAAAAATAGAGACAATGGTTGGTTAGGATATTTGTATGAATTTCAAAGAAGAAATATCATTTCAGCTCATGCTGAATTTTCTGTATTTATACTGACCATGCTACTAGGTTTTCAACTGTTCATATTTTGTATTTTGATATTTCTTGTATTAGAAATTAAATTTTCTTTGTATGAGGTGTACTTAAATACAAAAGGTTAGCCATTCGATTTTCAGATGTGGTTTGCTGAATCAAACTTATTATATTATAATCACACTTGGGTGCATTTTGTTTCTCCATGATATATGCCTTGCTTCCCTAGCATGATTTTAACTCACTGAGGGCAACAATCACTCCCCAAACATGCTTCAGGTCTCCCATAGCATTTAGTGGGATAGGTTTGTTTTTGTCTGAATCTATGATTTCATTCACAAAAAAGAACCCTCCCAGTGTGAAAAGCCTATACACTAAAGCAAATTGACAATTGTTCGTAAACTAGCGTGACTAATATAGAAATATGTCTTGCATAAGTACCCAGATATAACTTTTATGAGGAGGGAAAATAGTAAGGAAGTGAGAGATTTTGGAATGCAAAACTTAAAATAAGTTAAAAATTATTTTACATGTAATTGTGGAAAAGTAAAATTTTAAATTTATTTTTAAAAAGAAACTAAGATAATTATCTTCAAAAAATAATTCTAGAATTTATAACCTTGGAGAGATATTTGGAACAAAGGAATACTAAAAGATATTTCCAGTCTCACTCAGACCAGTGGATCAGAGGCAGGACTCAAATCTTAGTCTTTCTGACTTCAGGGATGCTTCTCTATCCACTCTAGCAGGCTGTCTCTCAATAAATGAAGTTGCACATAAATATTTACCATTGGAGATATATTAAAAGTCAATACAACCATTTCTTCAAATTTATATTCCTGCCAGCCTGGATTTATTCTTTAGCTTCTGGTGAAAACTATTCACTATTTTTTGACTAAATCTTTCTAATGGTCTTTGCCACATGCTCAAATGCTCCATCAGTCACTGAAGTGGTAGAATGAAATCTGATTGTTCTACAATGACTTGAAATGAAAGAAGATCCTTACAAAAGTGCCTGCAGATTCATTTCATTTTTTTTGTTGTTCTCTCTCTAGTTTCATTTACAAATGCATTTATCAAGAGCTTGTTAAGTTGGCTTTATGTCAAATTCCCTCTTTTATAAAGTAAGATTGTATTCTTCTATCATCCTACTATATATGGCTTATAGAGATTAGTAACCATACTTCCCATAGTTGCCATGCATACTATTTTGACAAAGAGTGACTGATGGCTAACTGAAGAGTTCTTTGTATGTATACATACATACATATTCATATATACACACATATACATATATAATACATGCATATATACATACATACATATTCATATATATACACATATACATATATAATACATGCATATATACATACATACATATTCATATATATACACATATACATATATAATACATGCATATATACATACATACATATTCATATATATATACACATATACATATATAATACATGCATATATACATACATACATATTCACACACACACACACACACATATATAACCATTACCACCCTAGCAACTGTTTGTTTGGGTCAACTTTGCTATATGAGGCAGCTAAATATGTGCTGGATAAAATGCCAGACCTAGACTCAGATGAAGAGATTGACTCTCCCTGTATTTCACAGCAAAGTCTGTTGTTATAATCCAGTTATTTTCAGTAACGTCAGACTTTTTGTGACCAAATTTAGGGTTTCCTTGGCCAAGATACTGGAGTATTTTGCTATTTCTTTTTCCAACTCATGTAGCAGATGAAGAAGCTGAAACAGACCGGACTGTGACTTATCCAGGGTTACACAGTTAAGTGTCTGAGGCAAGTTTTAAACTCACAGAAACTTCCTCTCTCCCAGGGTAGTTCTTGACTTCTCTTTCGCGTACATCTTCTTGGTTTCTCCAGTGTAATACTGATATCTTTCATTTCCTTGATCTTCTACTTTGACAACCAACTCTCTCCATGCAGACATTGAAGCTATAATCACTAGAGAAACACCATACCAAGATTCTCAATCTGCCCTATTCATCTGCAAATACCATGCATATTTATCATGTCTTTAAAGAAATAGTCTTTAAAATCAATAAAAAAACCAATACAGTACCAATTGGAGATGATGAATAATATCAATTTTATAGCCAGGGCTATATAAGAAAGTCCATATTCTAGTTCATCAAAAACAGCACCTGCCACTTCCAGAATTGCTCTTATCCTGATTTGATCATCTTTTTGCTGATTCTTTTTGTTCCTCTTGCTTTGTTAAAAAAGACAAAACAAAACATTTGATCAGCAGAATTTTCATCTACAGTTTATGAATATAATACCTGAAGCTATTTTTACATGATTTATTAATGTTCTGTAACCAACATTTCTTTGTTCTTTCAAACATTTCCAACCATCGTTAAATTTCCTAAATAAATTTCATCAAAGAAACTTATATTGTTTCCTTTCCTTATTGATTCTTATTTTTAATAATATTCCTATTCCTTTTCTTATTAACTACACATCTGTTAATGAACGTGAATTTCATTTAAAAAGTATCTCTTTTATCAAGCTTCATTGAAATAGAAGAAAAAAGAAATCTTAGTTCATTAAAACAAGGTTTTGAGTCTTGCTGATGAGGATGTTTTGGATGGAGAGTTCCTAAATAGAGGTTTGTACATAAGATAAAGTGCCATAAAAAGTATGAGTGAGGTTGAGAAAAAAAAAATACATCTGGCAGAACTGTTAGGATTAGCAGTTACAAATGGTAATACCTAATAACATTTTGGTGATATATACCCTAGGTTTCTAAAATCTCGAGTTTAGAAGGACCTAAATATGTACAGATAATCCAACCTAACAAGCAAATACATTCTGACTGTGTTCAAGGCTCTCTGCTAGAAGCAAGAAATATAAAGAAAGTAACTAGCAAAAGCAATAAACTTTTAGTAGGCAACTATTAAGTTTCAGCCCCTGAGCTAGGTGCTGAGGATAAAAGGACAAGTGAAATGATGCTTACCCTCAAGGAGCTATAGTCTATCCAGGAGGAGACAACTCAGCCAGATATGGATAGATACATAGCGATTCATGGAGAAGTTGACAGGGTCCAGAGAGATGAGGGAATGGTGTCTGCTCTCAAGGAACTCATATTATTCTGCTTTGTTTTCGGGGAGGGGGAGGCATGGTAGGGATACCATATTCATTTAGAGAAACCAAAAAGGTTTCAATAAACATCAAATCGTGTACGTGAGAATTAGTGGAAGGAAGAAAGACAAACAACTAGGGGTTTCAGAAATGCATTCTCATATCTGACCATGAAAGGAAGATATGAACTCTAAAAGGGAGGGATGAAGAGACCTTGTATTCCAGACATGAATTAGAAACTATGAGCACACTTAAGAAATTGTTGTAATCTGAGATAGGGAAAATTAGATTGCTTGGGGTATTGGGGTGGGGGGAGGGGATAAAAGGGGAGAAAATTTGGAACCCAAAAATTTGTGAAAATCAATGTAAAAAATTAAATAAATAAATAAAATTTTTAAAAAAAGAAATTGTTGTAATATTGCAGACGAAAGGTAATGAGGACCTTAACCAGAAAATATGTAAATCAGTATTTTAAACTTTCACTGGTGATCTCACTGGTCTTCATACTTTCTCCAAAGATGAAAATTTCAAACCCTCAATTCCTTCTCTACTTAAGAAATTATCCATTTTTCCTATAAATGTTCCATGGAAGAGACCATCCTCTTGTTCCTTTAATATCTCAGGAATACTAAATTACACTTAGGATATTCTATTGGTATCACTCATTCATTTATTCATTGAGGTCATTTTTGGTCTTTTGTGAGCAGGAAGGTCAAAATCAACCCAACCATTAGATTGTGAGCTCTTTGAAGAGAGGGATTGTCTTTTGCTGCTCTTCTTTATGTTCAGTACTTACTACAGTGCTTTGACTTGACAGATGTTTATTGACTGATGGAGTCAGTCACATTTACTCATTTGATATGGATCAACTAAATAAAAATCATGTGATAGCTACTAAACTTTTGATTCAAAAACAGAAAAAAATGAAATGATCCTTTTCTCCAAGGAGTATTTTATCATGCTGATTGAAGGGTCTCTTTATTTTTTTTTTGTCATCCTAGATATGATCCCTTCAGCAAAATGCTTCTTAATCTTTTTTTGTGCCCCAGACCCCTTTGTTACTTTGGTGAAACCTATGATCCCTTTCTTGGGATCATATGACCAAATAAGTGTGTGAAATAGAGGAAAACAATTATATAGAAATACTTTTATCAATGTTTTTTTTAATTGATGGATCTCAGATTAAAAATATTTTTATATCACATTTCCCCTGAGCACTACCTATATCTACCATAAATCTTACATTATTCCTTTGACTGTATGTAATTTTTGTCTCCTAAAATTTGTGATATTCCTTTTTTTGACCTTGCGTATGACAGAGAAACAGAAAAATTCATATTAACACCTTATTGTCAAATCCAGTCAGTTTGGAATTTAATAGTGGCACTTTTTTTTTTTACTTCTTGCACCTAATGTCTTCTATATTGTATTATAGTTATTTCAATAAATTTTATCTTTCCATATTTTGTCTATTTTGAGTGACTTATTACATCACAAACTTTTTGAAGCCTAATAGAACATGATCATTATTTTTCTATCATTTTTCAGTGTCTAACACAAGGCATTGAGCTTAACTTATCAAGTAAATGAAAAAACATTTCAGAAGTCTGGGTTTTCAAAAATCTTCTAGATAGAATGGTAGAAAGGTTCTACTTATATCATCAAAGAGAGTCATAGCTAGAAGTCAAGAAGACTTGAGGTCAAATCCTTAAACATTTACTGATTTACTGATTTACTCTAAATCACTTAAACTCTGCCTCAGTTTCCTCATTTGTAAAGTGGGGGTGGTAATAGCATATGATTAGAGAGCTCTGATGAAGAACAAGTGAAAGAACATATGCGATGAACTTTGCCCACCTTGACATATTATTTAAGTGACAGCTTTATGACAACACCAAGAAGGGTGAATGAAAGGGCATCTTTCCATCCTGACTTTCTAAAGTCCCACACAAATTCAGAATTCTGGAACGATTTATTGCTCCACCATTCTGACATTCTCCCTTGCTATAATTTACCTAATGTTCTGTTACAAGAAGAGCACAGTGCACAAAAAGCAAGAACTTGGAATTGCTTGATTTTAAAGCTAATATAAGCTTCTAAGAAAAACATTGTTTTTAAGAGTTCTATCAACAATGGCATCTGAACTTTTATCATGGAGTCAGGACTGGAACCATTGTACTATTCCCTCTACCATTTCAGATTGTTTCCATCCATCCGTTCTCATACTGGGTAAATCTCACTGATGTCCTTTGGTAAAAGTTTCCTAGGGAATCTATGAAATGTGTTGGAGTGTATCCTCTTACTCTTTAACATCTCATAGATACCACCATGCTACGTAGGTAGCCAAAGGATTTCCTTTGTTCTTCTCTGTCCCTGGCTCACCTTTATTTCTAGTCACACATATCATATCTTTATTGATGTTTTTATGCCATCTCTCAAATAATATGTCATTATTGATAATATATGGGATCTGATTTAAAACTATCTGTACTTTGAATCACCTGAAATTTTCTTTCCTCTGAGATTTTAGCATCACATGGTTTGAATTTCATGAGAAGATTATTTAGAAAAAAATGGAAAGTGGCTTTGGTAGAATGAGATATGGGGTCAAATTTTGATTGTGCCATATGCTACTTGTTGGACCAGTTCCTTAATGTTGAGAAATATTCAAGATTGCTCATGTGACACATGAGGAAATTGGATCTGATGGCCTTGAATGCCACTGTCCCTCTAAATTAGTGATCTTGTAATTTTTCATCACCATCATCATATTTTGGTTTACCTGCCTCACATCTCTGAGCAATCTAGTCGCTACTCAACCCAGCTACCAAAATAAATGAATTTAAGTACATTTCTGGCTGTCTGACATTGGACATCAACAAACTCTAGGGGCTCCCATATTATAGTTCATTCCAAGTATAAATAAATCTGCCCTTCAAAGTTCCTCCAATCTGGCCCTTTCCTTTCTACTTTCTGTACATGTCATTGCTTTCCATGGGCTCTCTTCCAATCATACTCATCTATTTACAGTTCCTCAAACATGACACAGGAGCTACTAGCTGGCACAGTGGACAGACCTCTGGGTCTAATTGGAGTAAGGAAGATGAACTAAAATATGGCAACAGTTGCTTATTATTAACCAGCCAATAAATATTTATTAAGCTATTACTATGTGCTACTCACACTGTGCTAAGTGCTGGGGATAAAAAATAAAAGGAATGGTTCCTGTCCTAAACAAGCATACAATCTAAAGAAGGAGGCAAAATGCAAACAAACGTATTTAAAGCAGCCTGTATATAAGCAAAATAGGAGATAACTAACAGAGGAAAGGTCCTAGAATTAATATGGTTTGGGGAAGTCTTCCTATAGAAGGTGAGATTTTTAGGTGAAACCTAAAGGAAGTCAATAGTCACAGCAGAGGGCAAACATTCCAGGAACAGGAGACTGCAAGAAAAATGTCTGGATCAAAAACTGGAAGGTCTTAACTGTGGAAGAGCAGGAGGACATTGTCATTGGATCAAATAGTATGTGTTAGCAAATAAGGTGTTTGAAGACTGTAAAGGTAAGAGGGGGGCTAGGTTATAAAGGACTGTGAATGACAAACAGAACATGTTTTACTTGATAGTCAAATAGAAGTATCAGAAGTTTATTGAATAAGGGGTGGTGGTGATATGATCAGATCTGAGCTTTAGAAAACCACTTCCATGGCTCAACAGAGGATGGATGAAGGTCAGAGAGACTTGAAGCAGGCAGACCTATCACAAGACTATGTTCATAATCCATGTATGAGATGATATGGGTCTGCACTAATGAGACAATGTTAGAGGAGTGAAGAGAGACATATTTGAGAGGAGTTGCAAGGGTGAAAATAACTGGTTTTGTCGATGGTTTACACATAGGGAGTGAGAAATAGAGGAATCAAAGAAGACTTCTAGGTTGTGAACCAGAGGGACTATGAAGATAGTGTTGCCCTCTTCAGTAATCGGGAAAGTAAAAGGGGAGGTGTTAGAGGGAAATAAACTATTCACTTTGGATACATTGTGTCTCCTAGATATGCACGGTGATACAGCAGCAGCCATGAATATGCTTCCAAATTTCCAGGTTTGAATTGCAAGGTATAAGAGACTCTCTTCATTGAAGACAGAACCAAGACATTTATTAAAACATCAAAAAGTCAAATCCCTTATATAGTAACAAAGAAATCCATTAGAGTAAACAGGAAGTTGATAAACATTATCAGACCTTCCCACAAGTCAACTCCTTTAAGAAAAAAAAAATCACTTTTCTCACTCACAGCTAGCTGCTTGTTTCCTCTCTTTCCCAGCTCTGCCTCCACTGTCTCACTTCCTCTCAGTTCTGCTCTACCCTTCCTGTTCCATGTGACTTAAACTCATGTGACTCAGCCTTCCATGTGACTCAAGCAGGACATATGCATATTAATGAATTGGAAAGATTATCTCATTCCATTAACAATATATTAACAGTTAATCTTTGTTTGTCTCAGTTTTCTCATCTGTAAAATGGTAATAATAGCACCTACTTACCACTTTTGGTGTGAGAATCAAAGAAGATGATGACAGTAAAATGTTTAGCATAGTGCTAACATTTATATAGCTGAGTAAGAGCTATATAAATGTTAACTATGATAATGAGGAGGAGGAAGAAGAGGAGGAGGACACTTCTTGTTTCATCCCTATGCTTTTCACTGTATGCCTTAATGTCTGCAATGTTAGAACACATAAGAACATACATGACACATATGTATTTATAATATGTACATATACTGGTATGAACATAATTTAAGCACATTCCAAACACATACATGTGTTGTATGTAAGTATGTATATGTATGTATGAAAGTAATAGCAGTTGCAGTATTAGTAGTAGCAGCAGTAGCTAACATTTATATGCACTTTTTATGTGTCAGGCACTGTGCTAAGTGGTTTTAAATTATCATCTCATTTGATCTCTGCAAAAACCCTTGGAGGTAAGTACTATTATTATCCCAATTTTACAGTCAAGGAATAGAAGGCAAAAAGAGTTAACTTGCCTAACACAGCTAGTGACTGATGCCAATTTTGAACATAGGTCTTCCTGACTCCAGGCCCAGGGCTCTATCCATTGTGCTACTAGCTGAACTCCACCTGCTCTGATCTCTCTGTCTCTCTCTCTCTCTACATACATATAGTGTGTATAGATAGATATACACACAAAAAATATATACCACATATCTACATTCATACATGCATGTGCATATACTTGTATGTGTATAATGCATATCCATGCATGTATATACACATGTATGTATATAGTCTGTGCACCTGTATCTGCATACATGATATGGATACAAATGATACCCTATATACATACACATGTAGTGTGTGTGTATACACACACATGCATATACACATATATACATGTATATGCATCTGTATGTGTGTGCACATGTGTATGTGTGTATGCATGCATATGCAGATGTGCATACATGTGTGTATATACATACATATACACATATATGCACATATGTATACCCATGTATAAGTATATGTACATATGCATACATGTGTGTGCGTATATGTATAGAAGAAATATATAATGTGTTCAATATAATATATATCCATCTTATTCCCTTTCTCTATTACTATCTCTAACCTCTATCTCATTCTCATGTATACACACACACACACATATGTGTGTGTGAGTATACATGCATATACACACATACATGTGGGGGGGTGAGGTATGGGGGTGTGGGTGCAGGTGTATGTGTGTATGTATAAGTACGTGTATATGTTTATGTATCTCTACACACATATAAGAGAATATATACATATTTACATATGCATACAATGCACATACATATATGTATATATAATCTGTATTTAGATACAGCAATAGACATAGACATTGATATTAATATATTGGCATGTGTAATGTTAATTAGAGTTAAATTTCTTTCTTATCCATTAATAGGCATCAGATACCTTTTGTTAATTTCTAATGAGGCACTATGTAACAAGGCTCATGCCCTCTGGCTCTGAAAAGTGCATGTATATTCTGAGGTGTGGTTTTGCTTTGGAGATTTGTTTTTGAAAGAAGATTCATGTGCTAGATGAGACTCTGGGTAGCTGTTAAAGACCACCTTCCACTCCCTCCCACACACCCCCAGAATTTGAAAACCCAGATATTAGTGCTTCTCTCCCTGGTAATAATGTATTGCCTATGGTCAGACAGTTGGAAGCCCTGACTGTTGGTTTTTCTGTGATTAATTTCTGCTTGTAATTTGTTTGTATTATCTCTGAAGTTCAGAGTACTGACTTTTTCCCCTGAATTAAGTGAATGATATATATGGTTGATTGAATTAAGATTGTTTACTCTTCGTAAGATTGCTTTCCTTAGAAAATGAGCCTGTACCAGCAGGTCATCTTGGGTGCTAGGGTACTTGCTGTTATAGCATGTTGTCTATATATATATATATATTGACATAATGATGTCTATATCTAATTCATATTTCATATTTACATTATACACTTATCTGTATGCATGTATATACTGTCTATTTTTTACAACTTTGAATATAATCTCATTATTAGCAATGATTTTCACACTTTTCTATTTATACCTGGTGCCTAGGATTGAGTCTGATGTAGAATGAGCATTTCATAAAAACTTCTGGTCTGTGATAACAATATGATAATATACCGTATATATTGTAATCATTTAATATTGTATTGTATATTGTGATGTGATAACAATGATTAAATGTTTGTCTTACTCATTCCCTACTTTTCTTGTGAAATCTAAACTAGATGGTGACAAAGTACTTCGTTACCAAAGCAATATGCAGAGTCACCTCGGAAGAGGGGCAGCAGTAGATGTTTCCTCACCTTCCAAGTTGAGCTTCTAGTTATTCATCTTCAATTGTTTAATAACTGAGAAATGCTTTCCATATTCCATTGAACCAAATGCATGTGTGCTCAACTCTAAGCAGGAAAATGTGGGATTTCTACCTCCCCTCCCACCATTCACCATTTCATCTTGAAGTGGAGCTAAAAGACCAGCAGGCAACAATGCACCCAGCAGCAGACAAGATAAATGTCAGCTCTGAAAAGCATGACCTCTGATAGTTGGAAAGAGAAGATTGCATCTAGAAATCTCTTGGAATTTTGTTCTGATGAGGTCTCTTTCGAGAATCAGCATCTCTCTTGCTTCAATGATTGTGGTAAGACAATAAGGCCCAGCATTTGAGGTACTTAATTCATCCATTGTATTCATAATAAACTTGTAAATGTTTGTCAAAATACTTCTTTTTAATATCTGCTTGTTTTGTTTTTGCTGGCATCAACACCATTTTTGGTTAGATGTAGACTTTTATCTCTTAAAATCTTCAGGAGCAAATTCTTATGATCCAAAGAATTTTCTTTGAATAATACTGCCTAATCTCATTTGAATCTCAGATATCAGAGAGACCTTCATATACTTCTCTTTCTACTCAATTTGAAAGCAGTGACATCAACCAACTGTGCTTTCTTTTGGCGAAACTTAAGAATGGATTAATAGCACCACTTAAAAAGTCAGTGTATATGATGTATTCTTAACTTTGAATTTGAAAGGCTAAATTTATTTGCCCTATCTGAAAGGCAATATGATAATGGAGAGAGGGGGAACTTAGGTGGTCCACCTCATATGGTATTGATCAATGTTTCCCTTGCTTAAATGAACATCATTTGATATTAACTGTCATTTATCTCTGCCTGAATAGGAGGCTGGGTAACCAAATTGCATCTCGATTTAAGTAATAAGACACAGCAGGGCATGCCATTGTTGCGTTAGACACCCTAATGTGCCTTAATGTGATTATAATGTGACTTCTTTAAACAAAACAATTATAATATCAACCCATAATATATTATTACCAGCTTCATCCTAGGGGATGAAACCTTTCATTTGAGGAATTGTCTGACATAAAAAATTAAAAGTTTGATAAAACAACAAGTTTAAAAGTTAACATCATTATTTTTTACTTGTTTAAACTTTACCTTTCCTGAAGTGGCTTATCATTCTTTCACTCAAAATAAAATAATATTCACCCCCTACCCAAAGATACTTTTCTGCATCCTATGTGGAATAAAAAGATGAAGAAAAACAGCTTTTGACCTCAATAATCAATCAAACAACACTTATTAAGCACCTACTAGGCTAGTCTAGAGAAGCGTTTAAGACCATCATAAAAAATCATAATATAAGGATGAAGCGAATAAATGTCATGGAATTTTGTTTTTGGGATCTACCCACAAAGACTGAATTTTTTGGCCGGCATCTACCAGCTTGTGTGTGTGTGTGTGTGTGTGTGTGTGTGTGTTTGTGTGTACACTTTCTACACATATACATGCATATTACCCATTATTCCTTAGGTTCCTGTGGCCTTGGACTTGATATGGGGCCAGATTCTCCAGACCTTGGAAGAGTTAATAGAAGGGAAAATTAGGAAGTCAGGGTTAGGGAGAGGGGAATCCCCAACATATAACCGTCAAGTTACTCTGGTCAACAAGTAAGGCTAAGATGTCAGTTACCCAGAGTCTGGAACCTAGTCCACTTGAACCTCTCTGGAAAGCTCACTTCAGATCTGTCTTGGTATGTGGATAACTTCCCAAAAACACATTCTTTCTCTGAATTATGTCTTCCATTTCAAACTCTCACCACACTCTTGTCTTTCTTAGGAAAGCGGAAAAAGTAGCTGACATCTGTTATTATTACTGATACTGTTGCTAGTATTAGGGCATATTAGCTCAACGTTTTCCTAGGACTATCTTGACCACTTAATATTTACTAGGCCTTTCATGTGTCACTGTCTTCTCACTTTTTTGAAAGGTCTCAGCACCCATTTCAGTTCCTCAAGAACTCATCCTTTCCTTGAAACAGCAGTTGCTTTTATCCAATTACCAGTTTCCTATTATAAAGTACAACTGGGCCAATCAAACGTCTAAAGATCCTTCAAGGTACAAAGAGGTCCCTTCAAATCTCAAGACATGGTCACTTTATAATCAATGGTTTCTATTGCCAGTCTTTTTTATCCTGTAATATTATCAAATAGTTAATGGGATTAAATAGATCAGAGATCCTCAAGAAGCCTATGGTCGTATTTTCACTAATAATGGTATCTTCAGTATTAACATTTTGTTTGTAAATACCCTTTAATGGTAGAATATAATTAAATTCAAATAGAATATGCTATCCAATTGACCATAGCTGTCTTGAGTTTAAGAAAATCTTTAAACCAATCCACTTCAAAAGTGGATCAACTCAATCCACTCTAAACAAAAGCAGAAGGCATGTGATTTCTTCAGACCAACAAGTCTGTTTCTGTGGTGACTCTTGAGTACAGCTACCACTCACATTACAGCAGAAGTTTCTTGTGCATGCGTTTAGCATCCCTCTAGAATGATACCAAATAGAGCTGCTTAGTCTCTGACACACACATCCATGCATCTCTCTTTGTACTAATGAACTGCCCCCCAAATCACAGGAAGGTAGAAATCAGGGAAAATATCTGACATTTCTATAGTGCCTTTGTATTTGAAAGGAAATGCTTCTACATAACCGTTATTATTTTTCTCTGATTTTTGAAGCAGTTCACCAGTATAAAGGGAGCACTACACATATATATCAAATAGTATGTTTTTCTCCTTCACATTTTAATGTGAATTTAAGTTCAAATAATTTTAGAAATGGCAGTGATGCATTTGGACTGTTGACGTTCTGTAAGTGTCTAGATCAAAATTTACTCAGAATAAAAGTTTAAACTAAAACCATCTCCATCAAGTGACAAATGACATCTTACACAATAATACTGATGTCTATCAGTGGATTTTAACTTATTCTCCTATATGGATAAAAGCTGCTCAACAAAGACAGCAGGCATGTCTTTGGGTGTTCCGAATAAGTGCATAACATTATAGTGAAGGATTTCTGTTGGAATAAATGATCCAAAGCCAAAAAGTCTCTTTAACCATATCATTTCAGAACACATAGCAGCTTCAGTGGTGGACATCATGTTCAATGGGTTTCATTAGAAGAAGGATGCAGTGCTAGAAGCAATAAGGTAGAAAAGTAAATTGAAGAAAGAAGATTTAAATTCAAATCCTGCCTCAGACACTCACTAGCCATATGACTCTGGGCAAGTAACTTAACTTTTGTCTACCTCAGTTTCATCATCCATAGAATGGGAATAATAATAGCAAATATTTGTAGGGTATTTTGTGAGTATAAAATGAAATAACATTTGTAACATATTTTGTAAACCTTGAAGCAAACTATAGCTTTGAATATATTATTGCTATTATGAATAATGTTAAGTTTCCTCAACTTTGTAAGATGGTACATTCTCATTTTTTTTTTTTTTTGGAACATAGAATATTTATTTTTATTTTATTTTTTTTCCCCGAGTTTTTTTTTTAATGTTTTACAATCATTTCCTTGAAGTTAAGATTTTATTCCCCCCCCACCCTTCCCCCAATACCCCCCTCCCTCCCCATGACAGCATACAATTCTGTTTAGGTTCTACATATACTTTCCTATTGAGCACATTTTCACTATATTCATGCTATGTAGTCGAACTAAAATAAATGGAAGAAATCATATAACAAATCAACACATAATACACTGAAACCCACCCAGCCACAAACATGATCTGCTACATTCTGTAAGTGACTTCCACATTTCTTTCTCTGAGTGTGGAAGGCATTTTGCCTTAGAAGACCGACATTAGGATTTTTTTTTTCTCAGTAAGTTCTTGTGTTATTACAAAGTTCCAAGTCTACCAGAAAAAACTCTCGCACACTGTGCTGGTTGCTGTGCACAAAGTTCTCCTGGTTCTGCTCCTTTCGCTCAGCATCAGATCATATAAGTCCTTCCAGGCCTCCCTGAAGTCTTCTTGTTCATCATTTCTTATGGCACAATAATACTCCATTACATTCATATACCATAATTTATTCAGCCATTCCCCAATTGATGGGCATCCCCTTGACTTCCAGTTTTTGGCTACCACAAAGAGTGCTGCTATAAATATTTTTGTACACGTGGGACCCTTTCCCGTTTTTATAATCTCTTGGGGATACAATCCTAGTAGCGATATTTCTGGGTCAAAGGGTATGCACATTTTTGTAGCCCTTTGGGCATAGTTCCAAACCGTTCTCCAGAAGGGTTGGATGATCTCACAGCTCCACCAACAATGAATTAGTGTTCCAACTCTCCCACATCCTCTCCAGCATTTATCATTTTCTTGTTCTGTCATGTTTGCCAATCTTACAGGTGTGATGTGGTACCTCAGAGTTGTTTTGATTTGCATCTCTCTAATCAATAGTGATTTAGAGCACTTTTTCATATGATTATAGATATTTTTGATTTCTTCCCCTGAAAATTGCTTGTTCATATCCTTTGACCATTTATCAATTGGGGAATGACTTGGATGGTTATATATTTGAGTCAGTTCTCTATATATTCTAGAAATGAGGCCTTTATCCCTGAGCTTAGCTGTAAAAATTTTTTCCCAATTTACTACATCCCTCCGAATTTTGGTTGCATTGGGTTTGGTTGTGCAAAAACTTTTCAGTTTAAAGTAATCAAAATTATCCATCTTGCATTTCATAATGCTTTCTATCGTTTCTTTAGAAAAAAATTCTTCCCCTCTCCATAAATCTGATAAATACACTATACCTTGCTTCTCCAGTTTATTCATGGTATCAATCTTTATACCTAAATCATGTACCCATTTGGACTTTATTCTTGTGTACGGTGTCAGGCATGGGTCTATGCCTAATTTCCGCCACACAGTTAACCAGTTTTCCCAGCAATTTTTGTCGAACAATGAGTTCTTATCCCAGACTCTGGGATCTTTGGGTTTATCAAACAGGAGGTTGCTATATTCCTTGCCAACTGTGTCTTGAGTGCCAAGCCTATTCCATATGTCTACCCCTCTGTTTCTTAGCCAATACCAAGTGGTTTTGATAATTGCTGCTTTATAATACAATTTGAGGTTTGGTAGCGCTAGGCCTCCTTCCCAAGCATTTCTTTTCATTAGTTCCTTTGATATTCTGGACCTTTTGTTTTTCCAAATGAATTTTGATATGATTTTATCCAGCTCTAGAAAATAATTATCTGATAGTTTAATTGGTATGGCACTAAATAAGTAGATTAATTTGGGTAGAATTGTCATTTTTATTATATTAGCTCGGCCTACCCATGAACAACTGATGTTTTTCCACCTACTTAAATCTGACTTTATTTGTGCAAAAAGTGTCTTGTAATTGTGTTCATATAATCCCTGGGTTTGTTTTGGCAGGTAAACTCCTAAGTATTTTATAGTGTCTACTCTAGCTTTAAATGGGATTTCTCTTTCTATCTCTTGGAGCTGGACTTTGTTGCTAATATATAGGAATGCAGAAGATTTGTGTGGGTTTATTTTGTAACCTGCAACTTTGCCAAAGTTGTTTATTATTTCAAGTAGCTTTTTACTTGAATCTCTGGGATTCTCTAAATATATCATCATATCATCTGCAAAGAGTGATAACTTAGTTTCTTCTTTGGCTATTTTTATTCCTTCAATTTCTTTATCTTGTCTAATTGCTACCGCTAACATTTCTAGTACCATATTGAATAATAATGGTGATAATAGGCATCCTTGTTTCACCCCTGACCTTATTGGAAATGCCTCTAGCTTATCTCCATTGCATATAATGCTTGCTGAAGGTTTTAGGTAGATACTGCTTATTATTTTATGGAAAGTTCCCTTTATTCCTATGTTCTCCAGTGTTTTTAATAGGAATGGGTGTTGTATTTTGTCAAAAGCTTTTTCTGCATCAATTGAGATAATCATGTGGTTTTTGTTGGTTTTCTTGTTGATATGATTGATAATGCTAATAGTTTTCCTAATATTGAACCAGCCCTGCATTCCTGGTATGAAACCTACCTGATCATAATGTATTATTCTCTTGATAAGATGCTGTATTCGTTTTGCTAAAATCTTGTTGAAAATTTTTGCATCTATATTCATTAGAGAAATTGGTCTATAATTTTCTTTTTCTGTTTTATCTCTTCCTGGCTTGGGTATCAAAACCATATTTGTATCATAGAAAGAATTTGGGAGTACTCCTTCTTCCCCAATTTTCCCAAATAGTCTATATAGTATTGGAATTAACTGTTCTTTAAAGGTTTGATAGAATTCACTTGTGAATCCATCTGGTCCTGGAGATTTTTTCCTAGGGAGTTCATTGATGGCTTGTTCAATTTCTTTTTCTGAGATGGGGTTGTTTAAGTATTCAATTTCCTCTTCTGTTAATCTGGGCAATTTGTATTTTTTAAAAATATTCATCCATCTCATTTAGATTATCGAATTTGTGGGCATAAAGTTGGGCAAAATAATTTCTAATTATTGTTTTAATTTCCTCCTCATTGGAGGTGAGTTCACCCCTTTCATTTTTAATATTAGTAATATGATTTTCTTCTTTCTTTTTTTTAATCAAATTGACCAAAGGTTTATCAATTTTATTAGTTTTTTCATAAAACCAACTACTAGTTTTATTTATTAATTCAATAGTTTTCTTAATTTCAATTTTATTAATCTCTCCTTTGGTTTTCAGTATTTCTAATTTGGTATTTTCTTGGGGATTTTCAATTTGTTCTTTTTCTAGCTTTTTCAGCTGCATACCCAAGTCATTGATCTCCTCTTTCTCTATTTTATTTATGTAGGCATTCAAAGATATAAAACTTCCCCTAAGAACTGCTTTTGCAGTATCCCATAAGATTTGGTAGGTTGTCTCATTATTGTCATTCTCTTGAATGAAGTTGTTGATTCTTTCTATTTCTTCTTTAACCCATTCCTTCTTTAGGATTAAATTATTTAGTTTCCAACTGATTTTTGCTTTATCTTTCCATGGCCTTTTATTACATATAATTTTTATTGCATTATGATCTGAGAAGGATGCACTGATTATCTCTGCCTTTCTGCACTGGATTTTGAGATTTTTATGTCCTAGTACATGGTCAATTTTTGTAAATGTTCCATGTACTGCTGAGAAAAAGGTATATTCCTTTCTATTCCCATTCAATTTTCTCCAAAGATCTATCATATCTACCTTATCTAGAGTTTTATTTACTTCCTTAACCTCTTTCTTGTTTATTTTGAGGTTAGATTTATCAAGTTCAGAAAGAGGGAGGTTGAGGTCTCCCACTAGTATAGTTTTGCTGTCAATTTCTTCCTTCAACTCCCTCAATCTCTCCTCTAAGAATCTGGATGCTATACCACTTGGAGCATACATGTTTAGTAATGATATTGCTTCATTGTCTATGGTGCCTTTTAGCAGGATATAGTTTCCATCCTTATCCCTTTTGATTAGATCTATTTCTGCTTTTGCTTTGTCTGAGATTAGGATTGCTACTCCTGCCTTTCTTACATCAGCTGAAGCACAATATATTCTGCTCCATCCTTTAACCTTTATCCTATGTGTATCCCCCCGTTTCAAATGTGTTTCTTGTAAGCAGCATATTGTTGGATTATGGCTTTTAATCCATTCTGCTATCCGTCTCCGTTTTATGGGAGAATTCATTCCATTCACATTCACAGTTATGATTACAATCTGTGTATTTCCCTCCATCTTCTTTCCCACCATTTGTGCTTTTAGCTCTGCTGTCTCCCTTCCCCTCCTCACTAGTATTTACTTTTCACCACCTCCTCTTGCCACCTTCCCCTCTTTCTTTTATCTCCCCTCCCTTTTACTCCCCTTTACTCTTATTGCTTCTTCCCTCCCTTTTGTCTCCCTCCCCTTTCTTCCCCCTTCCCCTCCCACTGCTTATAGAGCTAGTTAGGATTTTCTACTTAAGTTTATTGTTCCGTCCTTTAAACAAATCCGATGAGAATACCTCTCACACAATGCTCATCTCCCTCCCCTCTTTCCCTCTACTATGATTTTGTACTTCTTCTTGTGATGTAATTTGCCATTTTCTGCTTCCTCCTTTTCACACCTCCTATTACACTCCCTTCTCATACTTAAATCACATTTTTTATCATGATATCATTTACTTTATACCCGTTCCCCCTATGCTTATCCCTTTTATATTTCTTAATAGACACACAGTTCTCAAGATAAACAGATATCATCTTCCCTTATAGGGAGGTGAACAACTTGCCCTCATTGAGTAGCAAGATGTTCCCCCCCCCCGCACTGTTTACCTTTTTATGATTCTCTTGAGACCTGCATTTGAAGATCGAATTGTCTATTAAGTTCTGGTGTTTTGGTCAGGAAACTCTGGAAATCCCTTACTTCGTTGAATGACTTTCTCCTTGCCTGAAATGTTATGCTGAACTTTGCTGGGTAATTGATCCTTGGTTGCAGTCCCAGCTCCTTTGCCTTACGGAATATTGGGTTCCAATTCTTTCGATCTTTTAATGTAGAAGCTGCAAGGTCCTGTGTAATCCTGATTGTATCTCCTTGATATTTAAATTGTTTCTTTCTGGCTGCTTGTAATATTTTCTCCTTCACTTGATAGCTCTGGAATTTGGCAACTATATTTCTTGGGGTTTTGAGTTTGGGGTCCCTTTCAGGAGGGGAATGGTGGATTCTTTCGATGACTATTTGGCCCTCTGAATCTAGTACTTCTGGGCAGTTTTCCTTGATGATTTCCTGGAAGATATTGTCCAGGCCCTTTTCTCCATCCTGGGTTTCTGGCAGGCCAATAATTCTTAAGTTTTCTCTTCTGGATCTATTTTCCAGGTCAGTTGTTTTTCCAATTAGATATTTTACATTTTCTTCTATCTTTTCATTCTTTAGATTTTGTTTGACTGATTCTTGCTGTCTCATTGAGTCGTTAGTTTCTACTTGCCCAATTCTAATCTTCATCACATTGTTTTCTTCTGTTAACTTTTGTATCTCTTTTTCCATCTGCCCAATTTTTCCTTTTAATAAACTATTTTCTCCAGTTAATTTTTGTACTTCCTTTTCCATTTGGCCTTTCAGGAATTTATTTTCTCCAGTTAATTTTTGAACTTCTTTTTCCATTTGTTCAATTTTCCTTTTCAGGGAGATGTTCTCATCAGTGAATTCTTTCTTAATAATTTTAAAATCATTGGCCAGTTTATCTTCTATTTCCTTCTTCAGCTGTTCCAGGAGAGCTGCTTGTACTTGCGAGTAGTTCATAGTCCCTTCTGAAGTTTCAGATGGAAGTACAGTCTCAGCTGTGACCTCTTTGGGGCTTGTGTTTTGGTCCTTATCCCCATAGAAAGATTCTATGGTTCTTTCGGCCCTCTTCTTTTTTCTATTCATGATTTTGATTGAGTGTTGTGGCTTCTGGTTCTCTCAGTCAGAAGCTGGAGAACTTTTTGGTGAGCTGATGTGTGAAAAAGCTGAAAGCAGGTATTTTTTTGGTGTTTCCCTGATCAGGCCTGGGTTTAGCTTGTTAAGTGTGGAAAAGGAGTGGTCTGGTCCCAGGAGATTTCTTTAGCTGAATTGAGGCAAAGGCAAGCTCAGGGGCTGGTAATCCCAACTGCCCTATTGTCTTTCTGATTCCCCTGGACAGCTGAGGCATGCCTAGATGCTAATGTGTGTTCCCACCCCTCCTGGGGCTCCTCTCCTGGTGCTGAGGCTTGCCTGGGTCCTAGTGCGAATTTTCTCTGCCCTGGGTCCTCTGTCCTTCAGGTTTGCCTCTGCCACCGTATGAGGAATCCCCCTTAGCTATTTTCCTCGTCTCAGGTGTTATGAGACTATTGGTCTCCTTCTTCTGTTTCTACTGATCTGGGATTTTTCTGGGGAGATATTTTATGGTTCTTTCACGGTCATCAAGGGGGAAGGAGAGAGCATTAGCTGATTACACCGCCATCCTGGCTCCCGGAAGTTCAAGTAAGTGACTCACCGGAGTTTGATCTTCGGGCTGAAGGTCCCAGGAGCTGCTGCGCTGATATCCGGCGCTCAGAGGCTCTCACTGACTCGGTTGGGCTTGTCTCCCGCCCCGGTGCCGCTCCTCTGGTTCCGCCCGCCACTCAGGTTTCTCGGATCTCCTCTGCTCCGCTGCACTGGCCGTGCTGCGCTGGCCACGCTGCGCTGTGCGCTGTGGGCTCACCCCCGCGGATCAGATCCTTCCCGTGGACCTTCCAGTCCCACCTGAGCTCCGAATCTGTCACCGTCTGTCTCCCACTCGATTCCGCACCTCCAAAATTTGGTCAGATTCTCCTTTCAGAGGTACCTGGACGAGTTTGACCGAGAGCTCAGGTGAGTCGCTGCTCTCACTCCTCCATCTTGGCTCCGCCCCCTACATTCTCATTTTTTAACAATTTGACTTGGGAGTGTTTCAAATACACTGAAAATTGTTTAAAAGCCTTAGTTATTTCTACAGATCATTCTCATATATATACTAACAATTACATATGCACATGTCTATATATGTATATGGATACACAGGCATGTATATATATATATATAAACATCTATATGTAAAAATATCAACTGTATTTAGTGCATACTTTGTGGGTGTACATATGTATCTGTCTCTGTGTGTCTCTCTATCTCTGACTTTCTCCTCTGTCTCTGTGTCTGTGATTCTGTCTCTGTCTCTCTGTCTCTCACTACACACACACACATGCACACTTACATGCATATACAGTCATACACATAGGTGTTTTGAGAAAAAGACAATATATTGTGATTTTTTTCAAGAGAATTCAGTTGCATAAACATATTTTTGGAAATTGTGAGCAAATATAGAGATGGAACAAAACACTCCTTATGCAATAAAATCACATTATAGGATTTAGCATGAACTCACCTATAACCATTCTGCTTTTAAGTATCCTGACCAAAGGCCCTGAAAATTATATTACCTCAAAAATATTAAACCATTTAAAGTGATGCCATTATTGAGGTTCCTGAAAGCATAAGCTGAATATTCAGCTTCAGGTTCAAAAGGATACATACATAAATATATATATATATGTGTGTGTGTGCACATATACATAAATGTATATATGTGTATGTATCTGTATGTGCATATGCATGCATATATAAAAGTACAACAAATACATTAAGTTTTTAAAATCAGAAAACAAACATAGAACACACTGTGTAATTTGTTTTTTTTCCTTAGCCAAATAATGAAATAAACAGAAGGTAATGTAATTTGATCAATGCAGATATTCCCCCCAATGATGCAGATAGTAATCAATCATACTTGCATGTCCTTCATAAATCTTGTCTATATCCTCCCTTTACCTCTACCAAAGGAGAATCCACCCACTCCCCCAATATGTCAGCATCCTCTCTTGCTTTTTCTCTTGACATCACAAAGATGCCATGGAGCACATACATTGTCCATTTGCAATCACTTTGGCCATGTGCCCAGCTCACCTTTTTTCCATTATGCAAGACTTTGTTGACATGTTTTCCTTGAGACCTCATTCTTAGTTCTTCATTTATCATCACTGGAACTTACTCACACCCATCATTTGCTTCTCAGTTTCCCTTTGTGCAATTTTCATTTCCAGCTCCTTAGAGATCATAGTATTCCATAATTCTGAGACATAAAACAAAAATACGTTATATTTACTAAAAATATAAAAGAGAAAGTACAAGCTTGATGATGTTTTGAAAATGAGCTAGGCAAAAAAGGAGAGGAAATGTGCCCAAAACTGAAATCTCAGGCTCCTGTTACTTTGTATATGCAAATGAATTGCTCTCCAGTTTCTCAGTTTCCAATCTGTCTACACAACAAATACTATCACTATAATTTGGCTACAAATCTCCACAGTACCAGCAGAGGTGCAATGCATTAGAAAGAACTATGGGGATAGATTCAGAATACCTTAGCTTTATATTACCAATGTGACACTAAACAAGTGACTCGCTTTCTGATTGGGGAGTAATTTTTCATCTATAAAATGGAGTTGAACTAAATGCTATCTATAATGAGTGCCTTCTACATCTTAAACTATCTGGTCCTATGAGGTCTAGGGGGCAGGAAGAAAGTTAGAGATGACCATAGATCTCATACTATCTTTCCACCTGTGGTTTAAAAGAAAATTATAGAATGGTAGATTCAGAGCTGGAAGGGAATTTAGAGAACGTCTAGCATAAACCTTTCATTTTAAAGATGAGAAAACTGAGCCATAGATAGGTCAAGCAACTTGATTAGCCCCAAAGAAGTAGGGAAAGACCAGGCAGAATTCAAAGACAGTCCTGTGCCTTCAGACTCAGCACTCCTTAAGCTGCAACACACCTTTTTGATGTAGCACTAGACTGTCTCCAGCAGAACATGAAAAATAGGACAGAATGTATAGTCAGAGAAGGGCCAGGGATGAAGAAGATGCTGATTTCCAATAGCCATTATGGCAAAGAATAAGGCATGTAAGAATGGAGACAAAACTGGTAGCCCAAAAGCCAAAGAAAGGATTAGCAATGAAGTAGCAAAGTCAGAGACTGAACAGATTAAGGTAATGCTGACATCTTGCCATGCACTGTAATGGATTGGTTATAGTCAGTGAGAAGGATGGGCTTTGAATTTTTCATTTAGGAACATGGGGCTAACTTCACCTAGGTAATCTCTTTGATAGTTGACTGATGGTAAAGGCTCTGACCCATCTCTGAATTCTGCTGGATAAGAAGAAGAACTGAGAGGTTATATGATTTGCTCATAGACATACACAGGGGTTGTGTGAGGCTCAAATTAGATAATGGGTATAAAACACTTTACAATCCTACAATACCATAGAAATATCAATTATTAGCATTATCTTTGTCATTGTCATTAACATAATCTTCATTATCCTGCAGGCATCAGATCTCTAGTCTAGAGACTTCCTTTCCTGAGCCCTCTACATGACTACTGCTGAGCTCAAACAATCTTTATAGAATGATACAGAGTGTGCTAATACAGATTTAAATTTTAAGATCTCATGGAGAAAATATATATATACATATGTATATATATATATATATGCCCATACTTTTTAGATAATCTGCATTATTATATTTTCTTGAGTTTAGAAACTCAGCAAAGTAATAAATTAAGTCCTTATTTGGACCAATTTTTGAAGTGTAAATGATCATATTGAAGATGTACCAGCCTACTCTCACAAGCCAGCTAGAGATGATTTTAACACACCGTTGTTCCTACAATTCATAAGTTGTGGGAACACCTCCAGGTCACTCTATCAACTATACTAGAATAGCTTTTATGTGTTGTTGCTGCGAATATTCATCTCATCTTTTTGCTATGGAGTTAAAACTGAAATGATCCCAGATCAAGCTGCTCTCTCACTGTTATTCCATAAATATTTCTAACTGAATAAGTGGATTGAGATATAAGCACAACTCCTTTGGGACAAACTTAGTAGTAAACACACATGCACAGTACACATATACATACAAATGCATGTATGTATATATGTATATATGTGTACACACATATATGTACATTCATATATGTATATATATACACATACACTACATATGTTATTTTCTTCTCACATTTTTTTTTATTTCTTTGGCCAAGTCTTGGATTTATGAAATATTTCATTAATTTAGCTGGCAGTTAATAAGTACATTGTATGGTGACCATAAATATTCCTATATGTAAATTCCTATAAATAAATATATATTACTCAATTACTTGGACGTTTTATTTCTTGAGTTCATGTGGATGTCAACCATAGAGGACATTTATAGACTACTGTTATCTTAAACATTGCCTACTCTTGGAGGTAAAATATGTCAAGTTACATTTGACACATTTAGTGTCCTGTATTTTCTGTCACTCTTTACTATTGCTTTTCTTATAATAAAGAAAATATGTAAGCAAATTCACTTATCTCTCTGTTAAGAGGATAGAGATGTGTTTCATCAGTTCCCCCAGTGAAGGGAACGATTCGATTTGGTCTAAGTATAAATGGCATACAGATTATCTAGAAACATGTGAATCAAGAAGAATGCAAATGAAGTCACATTTCAAATATATATATATATATATCTTTATTATATCTTTGATATATTTCTACATAATATGCTTAGTCTGGACAAAAGAAACTTCAGAGCTAGAAAAATCACTGTCTTTGTATTTCAATGGCTATTAAGGGGAATAGGTAATGGGTTTCTTATATTCAACTCCATGGGGTGGAGCTAGGAGAAATCCTTTGAAATTAAAAAAGAGGTCAATTTCAGTTTTCCAGGGAAACTTCCTAACAATTTGATCTCTCACCAAATTAAATGGGCTAATGTGAGAAGTTGTACATTGCTTCTGCCTTTCTGTTCTTCACTTTAAAGTCAGATGTCAGGCATGTTACTATAGGGAGACATTTAGGTTATAACTTTGGTTAGGTCTCTGATGCAAGAGCTTCCATCTCTTAAAGTTTATAATTCTCTTGAGTTTTGACATCAGAAAAGCCATTCAGATGGGAGAGCTATCTTTTGACTCCATTCATTCATTTGTTCACTAGTGATTAAATCCAATTCACTTGGAAGTCATGGCATCGCCTCCTTGATGTCTCAGTCTTCTTTGAGAATGAAGGACATGCAACAACCTGTGCGTAGTGGTAGATGCCTCAGTGGGGACCCAACTAACCAGTTCCAGTTGGGCAGCATAGCTCCCTCTGCTCTTTCTTTTTTACCTTCCCTCCCTATTTCTTTTCCTTCTTGCTCTCCTCTCTCCACATAGAGTATCATAGTTTACCTGCAGGTACTCTTCCCAAATTAATGTAAATTTTGACCCGTGTAACCTCAAAAGATATCTCAGGGTTTACTTGTGGGTTTGGGGGCCATATTTCTTTCTTAAGGACCATTCCTTAAACCCAGATTACTCTGTCTGTCTTTGATTGGCCAAAAATAGGTCACAGCCCAAACCTCATTTGGACAGTGTGCGGGCCCTGATGGCTCAGAGTGATTGTAAACAGTGGTTGCTTCTGTTTGGGTCAAAATCTCTGAGGGTTTTCCTATCCACGACTGTTTTCTAAACTAGGTAAAAAAAGAACATTTTTTTGCCTTATTAGTGACCTAGCCTTAATTGGTGAATGGGAGTTGTCTTACTCAAAGTGAAACCTAGTTAAGGAAAGACCTTAACTTCAAAAGGCCAAGGTCTCCTACTGTATCCTGTCCATGTTCAGTCATCCTGCTCTATATCTTCCCTCTGGACCCAAAAGGAGGAGACAGTGAGGCTAGTGACTTTGCAGAACCCTCCCTCACTTAAATCCAATTCACTTGCAAGTCATGGCATCACCTTCCTGATGCCATGTTCTTCACTGAGAAAAAACAACAATAGTTTATTCATGAGGTTAAAAATGTTTATTGATCATCTCATACGCACAAGGCTAAGACATTTGGATGATGCAAAGAAATAAGAACAAAGTTCCTATCCCCAATGAGCTTAATGTGAACAGATTATATCTTTTAAAAAATTTGGTGAGACTTTTACCCCCTATTCAATATGAGGAGAAGGAAGTTCATCAGAACCTTAGAGTGGAATAGGCCTGAAAGGATACTTAGTCCAACTAATATCTGAACATTAGGGCCCTCTACAAAATACCCAGGAAGAGACCAGAAAGCTTCTTCAAAGCCTCCAAAGCAGAGAAATCTTTTGCTACCCAAGGCAGCCAAATAGCCCATTTCACTTTTAGACAACTCTAATCATTATGAGTTTTTCATTTCCTTTTTTCTCTTTTTCTTTTCTCTTGTCTTATTTTTCCTTCCCTTCCCTTCCTTTGCCTTGCCTTTCCTTTTCTTGCCTTGCCTTTTCTTGCCTTGCCTTGTCTTGTGTAGTCTTGCCTTGCCTTCCATTCCATTCTTGCAACATTGAGCCTCAAGTTACTTCTTTATAACTTCCATCTACTGCTCCTAAGTCCCAAAAATAGTAGTTCTTAGATTTTTTTCCTATGTGATCCCCAGTCAATATGTCTACTCCTGAGATCCTTATAGTCATGGTCAATATTTACACTCCCACAAAGGCCTGAGAACAATGACTAGACCAGTTCCTCTTGAAAACATGACAGGGTAAATTTTTTGCTCCCACTGAAAACAACCATTTCTCATAAAAACCTCATGACCTTACTTGATAAAAAGGTGACAGATATTGTGTTTCCAAATAGACTGATCCAAGGGAGCTTTTCTGTCACTGGCATTGTCAGGATAGGCTTTATCTGTTCTGCCACTATAAGAGGTTATTTCTGAGCCAGACTGAGAGAATGCCTTCTGAAAGAGAACAGTTCAACTGACAGGAGGATTGTTTGACTTATAAATAAAACATCACTGCTGAAGTTATAATAAACCATTGAACATTAACCCTACACCCCCTGCAGCCACAATGCCTACAAAGAAATAAATTGGCCATGAAGAATTTAAAAATAAAAATAATTAGGAGACCACAAAACAAAAACAAAAATGCTCTTGATAATTCTTTTCATAAAAAAAACAGATCATGTCCACACATTTCCTCCTCCTACCCTTTGCCTAAAATTAAGTTAAAAAATGAATGATATAGTTTTGCTGACTGTCTGATCATTGTCAGGGGTGTTGAGGTTCCAGTGGGAGATTTCCTGGGTGACAGTTTGTCCAGTTTCATTGCTGCCCCAGGCTCTGCCCATCAGATCTTCCACAATCACCATTCCCACACAATCTACAAACAACAGCTAATCATTCAGTGTTGTAGAGAGATCATCCATAATCAGGATATTTGAGAACTGGCATCACCACTCCACACACAATGGCATAAAATGACTTTCCTGGGAGCTGAAGACAGTATTTTATCACTATTTTAAAAGTAATTTCTCCCCTACAAAATTGCTTTCCCTAAATTCGATGGTCCTTCCAGGGAACATGAAGAAAGGGTGTTGCAGTCATCCATCAAAGGGTTCAGAAGCCATGAGGGAATGTTTTTACATTCCTGGTAATGACCAACTTGTCATAGACCATCTACCCATTTTTTCTGTACCTCCATCTCTACCATCTACTGCTTCATCACTGTCATTCTACAGGGAATGTTAATCTCTGGGTCACTTTCTTGCAATGAGAAGTAACCAAATATCAGATATTTTAAGGTGGCAAATAATAATGTTAGTGTTATAACAAGCCCTAATCATAATTCTGTAAACCTTAAGTGTAATTTTATCACCTCAAATTTCAAATCTGGAAACAGATGCCCTCCAAAAGGCAATATTATACGACAAGCAGTTAACTGATTACTTGTATGTAATTACACTTCCCACCACTCTTGGATGACCAAAGGCTGATTTGTTTGTTTTTCCTGTCAATTGATAATCAGAATATTTTAGAAAACACAGCACTCCTTTAAATACTCAAGGGTATTACAGATAGTAGCACAATTAGAGGACTGAGATATTTAAGAAGTAAAGCAACAGATCAGGAGGTAAAACAATAACCAAAAAAAAAACAAAAAAAACTTCTCCCTGAGACATAAAACATTTTGAAATATAATATTGAGATACTATATTGACAAAGTTCCCTTTATCTATAAATGCAAAGATCCTGAGACAATGACAGATCGGGCTATGAAGAAAGACTGAAGCAAGAAATTAGCCCTGAGCATCTTTGTTCATCCATGACTTCCAATTACTCTCAATTTAAAACATTAACTCCCAAGTTCTTGGAATGCAGTTTTGATCTTACTGTAAAGTACATTTAGCCATAGGGTATGTGATCCTAACCTTGGAAAGAACCATAGGTAACAAGACACAATAGCACTCTAAGCATAAGAAACAGTTCATGTAAAAATCGTAGATAGGAAAATTAATTTTGATTAGGGAGCCTGTATCATTGAACACATATTGCAAATGAAGACAAGATAACTTTCAAGTAGAAAACCATGGTCCATTTATAAAATATACAGACTTCTTAAGTACATTAAAGTTTATTTATTTTTTTTAATTTAGCACCTAGTGCTCATTAACATAAGGAAAACCTATTTTCATGAAGATGCTTTGATTTCGGAGAGCCATTGCATACTTTGGGATTCATGGCTGTTCTGATGGGCACAGCTTTATGATTTATACAAATCACTGCTGGAATCTACCTGATTTCTAGGGTTTTTTGTCTTGTTTTGTTTTCCCCTTCAGAGATGAAAGTGTAATGTATCCATGCCCTGCAAGTGGTTTCAGTGCTCTTTTCATACAAAGAGACCTCCCAGATGAATTCTTGTCTACAATATTCCTAAAAATTGTTATAAGCCTTGGTTACATGAAAGTATATTCTATTTTATTCAAGATTTGGTACATTTTTATGGATGAGAGGGGCAGTTTTAGACAATGTCATCTTTCAACGATTGTAATTTGGCATTCAGTGACAGTTTCCTTATTAACACAGGAATTTTATAATCCTATTAAAAATTCACTTACTCATTCACCTAAACTAATATTAAGCCACTAAACTATGTTTGAAGTTCAGGGGCAAATATGATTTCTAGGCATCTATTATAGCCCTTTGCATCTAGGCGATATCATCGACAATCGCAGAGAAATTGCATTTGCAAAGTGAAGATTAAAGAACAAATCACAAAATTTCAGTGAAAATTATTAGGATTTTAAGGACAAAACCACAAAAAAAATCATTGAAATTAAATTATTAAATAAATCAATCATCATGAAGCAAAATAGATGGTAGACTGAAAGGTAGGGAGATGAATAGATGGATGGGTGGATGGATATTATCTGGTTCAATTGAATGCGTTTTTGCTCTGGAATCACAGGATTTGGATATAAATTATACCTCAAATACTTACTTTGTATGACATCAGACAAGTCACTTAAATTCACTGAGCCTCAGTTTCCTTGAAAGTAAAACAAAAGAGTTGAAAAAATAAATTTCTGACATGTTTTTTAGTTCTAAGTATGGTATTTATGAAATTCTGACAGCCATTTAGAGAAATATTATGTCTCACTCAATGCATAATTTTTGTGCTTTCATTTCTTATGTCAGGGTCATATAACTTGAGTGCACAGATTGATGTCAGTTTTTCCAAGTACTTGAATGAAAAAAAAAAAACATTTCTTTATTTTCTGCTATCCTCTAATCCCCTAATTGAAAATGAACATAACCTGAATTATTTGTCCCAATGAGAACTCCTTCAGAGTAGCAGCTGTCTTGTGTTTCTTTGCGTCTCCCATGTTTAGCCCAGTGCCAAGAATATATTAGAAATTTACAAATGCTATTGACTGAGTTAAAAAGAAAAAGTTTCTAGGAAGGGATCCATAGGCTCCACCGAAGAGGTCCATGTATAAAAAAAGGTTAAGACAACTTGAACAAAATGATTTGTTGAATAAATAAGGATACTAAATCTGTCAAAGAGAAGAATTAGTTCAGAAGAAGCCAGCTACTAAGTCAGGAAAATTTTTTCAGTAAATACTTTTTATCAGACACTGTGCTAAGAACTGGGGATATAAATCAGAGCAAAAAGAAAGATAATCCTTGCCCTCGGGGGTATTCCATTCCAAGGAGGGAAGACAATGCATAAATGGGAACTGAAAAGTTGGCAGCAGAGGAAGCATCAGTATAGGGGCTTGGTTAAATTCAGAGAGCCATAAGCAAATTATTAGGAAGAGGAATGAAGGATGCCCATACCTGGCCTCTTCTCAATGGGGAAGACAAGAATGCATCAAGTAGAGTAGATAGAGAGATTATAATTATCTTTTTTAAAGCCCAAAGCCTGTCAGGTGAAAAAAAAAGAGGGAAGACAGTTGTATAGTTGTTTTTTTTGTGTTGTTGTTTTTGAAGGAAGTACTAGAAAAATTTCTGGGAATTGTAGATTGACAGACATCTTCAAAGTTAAGGGGGAGGAATACAACTTCCTAAGAATTAGAGCCGGCACTAAGTGGAATGGGCTACCAGAGAAGAAAGGGCATTTTCTCTCTACTATCACTGGAAGTATCTGAACACAGATGAGATGACAACTTGCTAGAGATGTTATTGAAAGAGTTTATTTTTACAGGTAAAGTTTGGACAAGAGGCAACTGAGTGATAGAGTAGATACAACACTGAGCTTGGAGTCAGAAAGTCCTGTATTGAAGTCACCCTCAGACATATAATATCTGTTTGTTCTTGGGCAAGTCACATAACCTTCATTTTTCTCAGTTTCTTCAACTGTAAAGTAGAGATAAAAATAGCATGTATCACATAAGGTTGTAGTGAGGATCAAATGAAATATCATTTCTAAATCACATAGCATAGTACTTGGTACATAATAATATCTATATAAATGGTCATAAAATACAGTAGAAGCAGCAGCAGTACCAGCAGTAGTAGTAGTGATCATTGAAGAGAATCCCTAAGCTACCTTCCAAACTTTACATTATGTTTTGAATTTACTTTTTCAGCGTCATATCTATATGACCAAAGTAGATTAATTAATGTCTTGATATGACAGGAGTCTATTAGTAGGGAATGCAAGATAGTATCTGATTTTGTTGAAGAAAGAATCTATGAAGAAATTACATTTTACAATGGTTCTTGAATTTTTCATGTCTTGAAAAGCAACATAAAATTCTTATTGAGAAAAAGAGGCATCTTATTTAAATAATAATTTTTAGGCATTTTAAAATGGAAAGCTAAAACACACACACACACACACACACACACACACAAAAACACAAAACCAGTAACCATCAATGGAATCTATCATAATAAAAAAAAAAAAGCAAAAAAACCCAAACGCAACGTTTTAAAATCCTGGCTTCATATGATTCCCTCAGACAACTCAAATTAAATGAACAAAGTTACTTTAGTATACATGTTAAAAAAAAAAAAAAAGAAAAAGAAAAAAAAACAAACTAATTTAAGCTCTCAGAGCCTGTGAGTTCAACCTAAATCTTTGTTCTCTACCTATCTTAATCATTCTAAGAGAGGTATTGAATGAAGGATCTCTCTCTCTCTCTCTCTCTCTCTCTCTCTCTCTCTCTCTCTCTCTCTCGCTCTCCCTCTCTTTCTCTCTCTCTCTTGCTTTCTCTGATTCTTTCTTCCTTTCATTCTGTCTCTGTGTCTCTTTCTCTTTTACTCTGTTTCTCCCTGTTCCCTCTCCCACCCCTTAAACATTTATTGAGCACAAATAGCTAAATGATATAATTCAAGATTTTAAGGTAGGGAAAAACTTCAACAATGGAAACAATTCATGCATTCCTTATCCTGAAGTTCATATACTTAAGAATATTAGAGCTAGAACCAACCTCAGGACTTATTATAGTGCCTCTTGTTGCTGTCATTCAAGCATTGTTCAGTTTTGTACAATGCTCTGTGATCCCTTTGTGGATTTTCTTGGAAAAAATACTGGAGTGATTTTTCATTTCTTTTTCAAAGTCATTTTGCAGATGAGGTAGTTCTGGCAAACAGATTTAAGGAACTTGCTCCATGCTTTCATGTTTTGTACCATTTTATATAAAACTCACATCTCTGGTCTCTTCCTTAGTTAACTCTCCAAATGAATGGAAACTATCTCTATTGCAACGACTAATAGCCATAACAACATCTTTCACCTAAAATTGAAAAAATCAACTCTTCAGGGAGAGAATATACCTCAAAGAGAGACAGTACAGTAAAGTGGCAAGAATGGGGACTTTGGAATCTTAGAAATGGCATTCACATTTTGCCTGCAGCACATCTACCTGTGGGATATTTAGGAAATCACTCCACCACTCTGACCATCTCTTTCATAATATGTGAAATAAAGAGATCCATCTATATAATCCCTAATGTATCTTTATAGATCTAAATCCATGGTCCAAAGTGGAATCCCCGAAAGCATTCAGTTAGTTTACAAAAACTGTCATGAAATATATTCAAAATGTGTTTCCTCTTGTCAAAATGAAGCAAGGACGCTTTGTCTTCTAGGCATACACTCAAATGTTTTGTAAAATAGTCTAACTGGAATAAGGTGACAAGTTAAAGCATAACAGAGACAATTAAGATAAAAAAAGACAATATCCCTAGTCTACTCCAAAACTTGACCTTTTTAGTGGAATATTCCCAAGATGTTTATGACATTTTCAAACTAGTCCATCAATCAATTGCCAAATAATAGTGCCCTTTATTAACACATGGCCCAGGACATTTTTTATATCATTTCTTCATAGACCTGGAGCCACCCAGAAAAGAGAACACACATTAATTTTGAAAGAGATAGCATCGCAATGTTGGAAGGAAGTCTTCCTTCACATTGCATAAGATAGTAAAGCCTATTGTTAAGAATGAACAATCACTTGTCAGACAACCAAATGCCAGATTCAGCAAAGGCTCCAGATATGGAATAGCACATAAACTGATACTTGCCCCACCTAGCTTTCATCCTTAATAGATTTATTTTAGCAAATTGGACACCCAGTTTCCTACATCACATCCAAAGAATCAAGATACCTTAGGGGATAAGAGTGAATTCAATAAAATGCCTCCAAAAACACTGAAAGAACACATATTGCACTTTCACGTTGGCAGTCAGGAACTACTTGCTGAATACCCACACAAATCTAGTCTTACTTGACATTTCTCTTACACATTTCATAATTGGTTGGTTGTAGCCCTTCCTTCTTGAAGAGGACCAAAATGAAATCACTAGGCTAGAGTTTCAGTGTGACTGACTGTGACTGATCAGATGAGAGAATTAAATAATTTTCAAATATGTTATTCCTTCAACTGATTATTCTAACTCTGATCAGATGGACTTTTATAGTAGATGGGATCATAAATTGATAGGATTCAAAGGGCTTTTGAAATCACTCCATCAGATTTCCCCTGCTTTTTCCACCAACACAGACACCAACCTAGTTCATATCCTCATCACTTCTCACCTGGACTCTTCTAATAGTCTCCTCATTGAGGCTGTATTCTTTCTCCCCATCCACCCCCTTACTCTGCACAGCTGTTTCAAAAGTAAAAATCTGTCCATGGTACCAGCCAACCTCTGTTCAAAAGACTTGAGTAGCTCTCTCATTCTTCTAGGTTAAGATACAAATCCCTCAGTCTGGCACTTAATTGCCTTCCATGATCTGACTGCCATTTAGGATTCCAGTCATAGGTTTTCCTCCTTCAAGCATATTCTATTATAGTCCATCTGACCAGATAAACCATTTCTCTATTTTCAATGCACAATAATTAATTTCTCACCTCCATGCTTTTGCATAAATTGTACCCAATGTCTGGAATGTACTTCCTCCTTATATCTGCAGCCTCTTGTTGGATGTTGACACAACACCAGAGTGAAACCAAAGACTTCGAGTGACAAATAAATAGTCAAAAGAGACAGAGACCTTTTTAATGCCTCCAAAAACTCTAAAAGAACATATACTATACTTTCAGTTTGGCGGTTAGGAAGTATTTGCTTAATGCCCACACATACTTTAGTCTTTCTTGACATTTCTCTTATACAATTCATGATTTTCCTCAAAACATTCTCCTAATTTATCCAAGTGGAGAGATACCATTCCAAGTCAATTGGCAAGTTGCCACACCTTTATCAAACTCACATATTAAATCTTATACAAACATCACCAACAATTCCTTGATAAGAACCTACCTCTCATTTTTTCAAACAGGAAAGGGCAGCAGTTTTGTCCACAGCTTACTCATATTTATTGTGTTTAATTTACCAAAATAATCAGGTGAGAGTTCTGTGTTTGATGAACTCTCTATGCTTGAAGAGAAAAAATACCATGACAATGAAAATCAACTAAGCCTGGTCCAAATCAGAAAATACCACACTTTCAAAAATTAGGCTGAGTGGGACTTCTCTACTGACTTTGGTTTATATTTTTTGGGTGGGTGAGTGGGTGGAGAAATTTTTTTGTCTAAGGAAAAAGGATTTGTTCTAAATGTAAACGTTTTGATTTTAAATTGTATTTATATAGCTTTTGTTTTTATATCACCTTCATTTCTAAACACATGCCTTCTCCCTACCATCCCTAGAAAACCAACATTTATAGTAATAAATAGGAAAAAATGAAAGACAGAAAAAAACAGTGCAACAAACCTACCCAATGGAGCAACCAAATCCAGCAATATAGACAGTATTCTACACTCATAGCCCCCAATTCTTCAAAGAGAGAAAGGTACATTTTTTCATGTCTTTTCTGAAACTAATTTGGTTGCGGCAATTACACAATGTTTTAGTCTCTCCTCCAAACACAGGTGATTTTCACTAGAATTTCAGATGAGGAGAAGAGAATAAGTATGTTTATGGTGCCTGGTGGACTCTACAGGTGTTCAGAGAAGACTGCTGCTCATCCACCTTTGATGCCCAACTGCCTCTCAGCTCTCATTTGAGGTCCCAAGAAATATAGCGTGCACAACAGCCACACCTCGGTAATCTGTTTCAGCAGATGAACTAAGCCAGGTCAAGGGCAACTGAGGGACCTCAAATCCATTGATAAGTTGGATGTCAATTCCAATCATGTGAAGACTTCACCCAGCAGAATGGCTGGATAAGAACAATTTGTTCAAATGAGCAGGAAGACCACAGAAGCCACCACTGTGGTAAGCTTAGAGTTTGTTAAACTGCAAAGACACTAAGGTCATCTACTATATCCCAAGGTTCAGCAGCCATCTTGACTTTTGTTTTGCCACTGAACTTCAATGACTCTGGAAGAAAGAATGAAGCCAAAAATATGACTCAATTCTGCCTCACTTAAATCCAATTTATTCATGAATCAAGAGACCAATACCATTCCACTGCAAATGTTCCAATTGACCATTCCCAACTTGTGATAGAACCTTCTGAGCTCATATTTGTCAGTTCATCCGTAGTCAAACACCCTGTGCCTTGACCCTGACCGTGATCTCATTTTGGTCCTCTTACAGCATGAACAACGAGTACTTACTAAATGCGCCTCTAAAGTCATACTAGATTTTCCCTGCCCACCTTACATTGGAATGCCCAAAGTGGAACCTTGACCTTTAAGCAGTTCTTTTTATCTTTTAACTTACAGAATCTCAGAAGTAGGGTTTTTTTTTAGGAAATTAAATTTTTCTGGGGGACAACTATCATGGACTGGAAAAAACTGCCTAGAATACAAGAAATATATTCAAATTCTGTCTCTTCTACATGTTTTCTGTGTGATCCTGGACAGGTTACTTAACTTCTCAGTACTGCAGGCCACCCTTTAAAATCTGTGCTACAGAGAAAGTACTGACTTTTATTGGTAGAGGGGGTTTTCTCACCTGAGACTTTCTTAGATTTCTAAATTTAAAACCCAGTAACATCCCTCTATAGCTTTATGGATGATTGTTTTAGACAACTGTTCTTTATTATTTAAAAGTTGCTTAAAAGGAACAGTTTTCATTTCCTTTAAAAAGTGTGTATATGATAATATGGGATGATCCTTAACTAGAGAAATCACTACTTATAGAAATACAAAACCTACTATATGTACATACCCACATATATTCATATATGCTAATTTTGAGCCATATGAGAGACTGAAGGATGTTCAGAATGAGGGCGTTATATTCCAGGTTAAACAGCAGTGGTTGCTGAGGAGGCAGGGGCTCACCAGATGATGAACTCACCAGGTGGCATCACAGTCCAGGCTATTTTACACAATGATGACTATGAGTTAGGTTGGCAGTAGAATCAGTGGTTTTAGGGACACTGACATTGGCAGGGCTCTTCAGATGGCGATCCTTCCATTGAGAAGCAGTTAGAATTAGGTTGATGAAGAAGGCAGCCCTCTTCTTCACAGAAATTGTTTCCCTCAGGAATATCTGTGAGGGCTAGGCTGGTGGCCTGGGGGCAGAAAAGCTTGGAGACGAAAGTTGTCTGAGTGGAAAAGCTAGTGAGGTGATTACAATAGCATAAGTAGCCTGACAGAAGCCACCACTGCTTCAGCTTCAGGGTGCTTTGACACCTCACAGGGAGCTAGAAGTTAAAGGGCACCTTAATTTTACAAATAATAAAGCTGATGTTCCGAGACCCTCTCAAGGTGACAAGGGCCTTTGGTGATATCTCTCAGATTAGAACGTGGGTCCTCTAATTCCAAATTCATCATTCTTTGAGTTGGGAAAATTTGAGTTAGAACTGAATGTTTTCTTTTTCCTTTTGGTCAAAGGTCATTGACCTGAATTTTCAGGTTTCAATTGAATAAATGGGAGCATGAATCTGGGGTCAAAATGCGAAGGGTAGAAATTTGAGTGGGAGAAATGCAAGCAAGCTGACTAAGATCAACTTCAGTTTGTTTTACAAGGAAAAATATTGACCTTCCCTCCAATGGGGTATGCTGTCACACATTAAACTACAGTAGTAGTTTCATCACGAGCTTATATTGTTTTAGAGTCTTCCAGTCCTGAAAGATGTTAAATAAGCAGATCACAATCTGGTTTAAATTCGATGATTCAGTAATAGCTGATCATAGGCAGAGAAAGCACAACATGGTCGGAGGCAGTTGTTTCTCTTTCAAGTAGTTCTCCTTGTGCTGTTCCCTGTGGTTTGTTTATCTCTTATTTAACTAACACAGGACATTATATATTAATAGTTATTAGGATAGAAAACTTGCACTGGCTGGCTAGGCTGCCAAAACCCTGGAGTCTCTATTAGCCATGCCTCAGGTGAAGAGGAATCTTTCATAACCTCAGGCACTAGTAGCTGATGACAGCTCACCAATCTTCAGACATGCAGTCCATGGAGAAAATCACCAGACTCTAGAAGGCATACCTAGTGAATTTAATCCTATTTTGTGCCAACTATTGTCAAAAGGATAATTGGCACCACAAAACTTTACAAAGTTATACTCTGTATTTCTAGGACCTGAAAAAAATCAAATATACTCTATAGTTAATATTTCGTGGAATTTAGCGTGTGTGTGAGTGTGTGTTTGTGTGTGTGTGATTCAGATCTTTATGTTCTCTTACCTGATGAGATCATGGAAATGTAGGAGGAGGCTGTCAGTGATTAATTGAAAGAAGTGGTCCTACTCAGAGTGGGCAGAGTTAATGTAGAGGGAGCTGAAAATAGAGAGTTTTGAGGTATCATCATGCCAACATTACTAGATGTATGCAATTCCCCCAGTATTGTACTGGGATGACAAGCTAATTATCATAACTTGCTCATTATATACCAAAGATGATACTAAATAAAATCCATAGTCATAAAGATGAAATGGCATTCGCTTTCACCTAATAACTCTTCCTACATTGCCTGATCTGCAGGCAGTAATAGATGTGCCAGGGCTAATTGTTCACACAATGAGAGAATAGTAATCAAAGAATTTGTTAAGTCTGTGCTTCTGCGGAATTTTTTAAGCTGTATATCTCCTTCCAAGAATACTGGAGTCAAATGTGTGTGTGGTATGGCCAAATATTTCAGCAAGGGTGATCAACACATCTGAAGCATATTTACCATCTGGTAGGTTTTATGAAAAAGCTATCTAAGGAAATGACCCAGAAATGGATTATCCAATATATAAAGAAATTGTCCCATTTGATAACAACTTTTGGGGGAATTTTAAAATGCAAAGCTTCCACATATACAAGTTTTATCTATAGCAAACCTATCTATTCATAATAAGAATTATTTATATAAAACAAAATATTAGAAATTTCCAGCTGTATACAAATTGTGTAATTCATTTTATCCAAATAGAATCATAGTGATTCTCTAGCTAGATGGAAGAACAAACATAGAAGCCAATTTGAGTAACCATTTGTCTCTCAGACAATGAAAATAATTATATTTTCTTCAATCATTATATTAACAAGTATTTATTAATCACCTACTGCATACCAGACTTTTGGTTAGAAACTGGGGAATATGATAATACAATGTCGTTCATCCATAAATTGATTGCATTTTAAATGATGATACATATGTAATTACTATAGAATATCATAATTCATATTTTCTTCTCATTCACTAACTTAAAACATAAAAACTTCAGTTATCTGATTCCAACTTTCCTAAATTCTCAGTCTTCCAGAATAGAAAATGGACATATTTTAGAGAAAATCTGTAAAATAAACAAAGTCAGTAAAAATCTCTATGATGTCATATTCTCATTTTGTTATAAAGGTAATAGATTTCTGAAGGCTAGGCCAGTGGCATGAAAAATGGGAGTTCCTACAAGAGTGCAAAAAACCTTGAACAAAGCTTTGACAATGGCTTGCATGTCAGCCATTTGAGGAGGAGGCTAGCTAAATTTGAAGTGACTCATCACCAGCCAGATGCAGCAAGATGATCTTTTTTGTGCCATGGAAAGTCATAAAATCATCTTTTGTTGTATGGACAAGTTGCAACCCAAAATCTCATCCAGACTCAGGCAAACTTTGATGGCAAAAAGACTAGAAGTCAAACTATATGAGGTTTATTAGGACAACTGGATTAGTTTGGCCTGAAGAGTAAGACTTGATGGGCAAAGGGATGAGCTTGTACTAGCTGTCTTCACTGATTTGAAGTGCTATCATGATCCATGAAGTCATGAAAATTGAGCCGCAATTGAATGACTGAGCAACAGCAGGTAGACAACAGATGAGCTCTGTCCTCCTGGACCACAGAATGTAGAAACAGGAGAAATGAGTGGGAGCAGTAGAGAGAAGGATTAGGCTTAACCTAGGGAAAATTTTGCTCACAATGAAAGCAACCCCACAATTGAATTGGTCATCTTGGAAAGTAATGAGCTTCAGGTCACTAAAGGTCTTCAAACTGTATGATCACCTGCCAGCAATATTACATAGAAAGGCTTCTTAGAAAAGTAAAAATTGGACTAGATGGTGCCTATGTTCCCTTATGGATGTTTGGGTTTGCGAAAAGTGGGGGAGGGCTAAATGCAATGAATCATGAACTTGGTTAATTAGTGAAGAGAAATAACTAATTATTCCCTGGGCATACAGTGAGAAAATATAGCAAATGAATGAATTAACTAATATAAAAATAAAATCCCCATGAAGAGGAGAATGTATTCTCCTTGAGAGGAAGTGCTATTTTTTTTTTTAATTTCTGTCTTGTATCACCATTTCCTGACACATTATTAGGACTGACCCTGTGATTCCACCAATATGAGAACCTCATGGTGGGTAACTTCCTCTTCCAATGCAGATAAATACTTTTCTTCAACTGATAGTTTTGGAGCATAACCTGTGCAATGTCTACAGGGAAAGTGACTTGATTTGGATCACTTAGTCAGTTTGTCTTAATAACCTGGATGTTAATACAATACTTCCTGCTTTCCTGGGCAACTCTTTATCCACTATGCAGTGATAACTCTTATCTTAGAGTATGCCTATCTTAGAGTAAATACTCAAAATTTAATTAATTGAAGTGAAGAGGCTAGGAGGCCAAGTTTAATGCCAACCTAAAATACCTGCCTAATACAGTGGACAGGTAAAAACCTTAGAGCCATCTGAAGTGAGCTCACATTTCAGCTCTGCTGCTTATCTCTGCTTTCATAACCTTGGACAAATCATTTCCTCTGTCTCTAGACCTTGATCTCTTGTTCTATAAAATAAAGACCTTGGATCATATGACCTCATAGGGTCCTTGCAATTCTGTATCTCTATCCTTATGTTCTGAGTGATTGGTAGACCAGAGGAAGGGATGAAAATGAATGCTCAGACTATTTGTGCCTCTAAAATATCAACCATCCATCTCAAGAAGCATTTGAGTAATGACAGGACCCAGAGGAACAAGAAATAAGGAAAGAGTGTCTTTTAAACATGAAGATGAAAGAGGGCTAGGGATCTCTGAGAACAGAGGTAAAGGCAATGAGTCCTGCATGTTCTGACAACAGAAAAGGGTCACATACATGATGACCCTTTTCATAATAATAAAAAAAATGATTCTATCTTCTTTGACACTAAAACTAACTATGTAAATTGTTATTTTCTATTATAAGCTTCTTGGGGGCAAGCACTACTTTTTTTGTACTTGAATGCTTAACAGCTATCACACGACTGGGATCATGGTATGTTTGTGGATGATGGAGATGATGATGTTACTAATAATAATATTAGCAAAATAATTCTTATTAGTGTCATTGCCATTGTTACCTATATGCATATCCTTTGAGGAAATAATGTTTACAAAAAGAGGGGATTTTAATTTTTCTGAATTCTAATCCCATTTCTATTCATCCTGACATGAACATAGATGATCAACTTTCCTGGCACCCAGCTTTCTCAAAGGTAAAGTAAAAGTAGTGATGGAGATATTTTTCTGGGATTTATTTTGAGTTAAACATGCTAATTTTAATGATATTAAAATATGAAAAAATAAATATTGAAATGTAGCTATGCAGAACAAAACAAAGAAAAAAATGCTTTGCTGGAATCAGATCATAGAAATTTAGAGCTGATGGCATCTGCCTTCATGTGATTAATGATGAAAGTGAGGCCTTTAGAGATGAAATGACATTGGGGAATTTGTTCAGGATTACATAGCTAGGAAGGGAATCTCAATTCTTGTCCTGCCTCAAAGTTGAATCCATCTTGGATAAGTCATCTTGGATTCACTTCACATCTCTTGTTCTCAGATTCCTGATACGCACTTTTGCCCACCTAACCTTTATGTTCCATTACAGATCTAAAATTCTACATTTTGTGATCTTAAGGATTCCTCTGGAAGAATATTGTATGAATCTGTACCTTTATGTTTTCATTGTTGTTTCTACTGCAAAAAATATAACACTAGTTTTCTTCTTTAATTTTAAATATTATTTTAAAATTCTTTTCCATAATCACTTTTTCTTACTTTGGATCAAAGCCATTAGTGCCAGTGTAATTTAGCATAATGTAGTATCCTATTGCCAATATAAGTTACATTTTTAATTATAGTCTTCTGAAGTTATTTAGTTTTTATAAGCCTTATAAAACATTGTTGCAGCGAGATGTCACAGTGGATAGTGTACTGGACCTGGAGTCAAGAAGATTCTTCATACTGAGTTCAAATCCCACCTCTGATACTTTTTAGCTGTGTGACCCTGGGAAAGTTCCTTAATCCAATTTGCCTCAGTTTCCTCATCTGTAAAATGAGCTAGAATATGAAATGGCGAATTTCCAGTGCCTTCAAAAAGAAAACCCCAAAAGAAGTCATGAAGCATTGCACATGACTAAAAAATGACTAAGTAATGAAACAAATTTCCCCAGCAGCCAGAAACCTCTCAAATGCAAAACATCAGTGAATTAACTTGGTTTGACCTGTACCACCAATGCAATATTCACAGCACAGAATATGCTGGCGGAATCCTGAATCACGAAATACAACAGAATCTCCACATGGAAGACAGAACCAAAACATTTATTCAAACACTGGAAGAAATTGTTACACAACCTACCATAAGAACTTGTGGAAATAAACAGAACTGGTGACTTAAATGTAGAAAATATAATTATTTCTTGGGCTAAGTTTACATAAGTCACTTTATCAGAGATACCATGTTGTAGTAGGTAAAGAACTAGTCTTGGTATTAAGAAAACTTGAATTCAAATTCCATTCTCAGACAAATCACTTGACCTCTATCTCTTTCTGATTTCTTCATCTTTAAAATGAAGAGAGTGGACAGTATGATCTGTGAACTCTTTTCAGCTGTAAATTTGTGACCATATGATCCTTAGATTCTTCATTTATAAAATTAGGTGTTGTTGATAAGGGTTCTTTAAGTTTCCCTTGAAGCTTTCTAAAATATATCATCACATTATTCTATGATGCCACATCTGCTCTCATTCATTGGGAAATGGTTATTTCAGTTACTTCTCCAGTGCAAATGAACTGGGTCCAGATGACTTTACGCAGACAACAGACAGGAACTTAGCAGATGCCAAAAAGAGAATAAGAGGCTTGAAGCAAGACTAGATAAAGAAATGGACTTCCTTTTGGTGGAAAAAGTTTACATGAAGATTCAGAGAAGAATCCTCAGAGAACATATAGGAAATGGTCACTCTTAAAGAGATGTGGGGGTTATAATAAACTGAAAGCTCAATATGTGTTACATGCATAATGAGGCAGCCAAAAGAGGTAATGTGTGGACTACATTAAAAGGGATATAACTTCAAGGAATGGGGAGGTTTTTTTGGATTCTTCCCTTGTCAGAGTTGAGCTGGTATATTGCTTAGAGTTTGGGGCATTAGAATTTAAGAAGTATTCTGACAAATTAAAGTATTCAGAACTTAACTATAAGGGTAAAAAGCCGTGAGTTCATGATATATGAAGGTGAATTAGAATAAATGGGCATGATTAACCTGGAAAAGATACACTCAATGGGGTCATTATAGTTATCTTCAACTATCTGAGGGGCTGTGATATGGAGAAGGGATTAGAATGATTTAGTTTAGTCTCAGAAGGCAGACCATCAACAATTTTTTTTTCAGTTTCAGAAAGGACAATTTTGTCTTCTTGTCAGGGAAAATACTATAAGAACAAGAATTAAAAAAAAGAATTATTAAAAAAAACAATTAGAACTGTTGCCACAGGAGTAGAAACTTTATTCATTTTTCAAGCCAACAATCTCTTATTGGATGTATTATAATATGGATTCTAACTCAATGTGAGTTGGACAAGAAATGCATCCTTTCCATTCTCAAATTCTGAGATTCTCTAATGCTATGATGCTACCGCAAGTTCTGTACAGTACAGTCAAAAGCCAATGAGAGGGAAAAAGGAGGAATGACAAGAGAAGTGATTTCGGCATTCAGAAGGTTATTCTAGGGTGTTCCCTGAGATGCCCAGCATATGTATAAAGTGTAATTGCAACAAAGCCCCAAGTCGATAGAGGTGAAGATCAAATTCAGAGAAACGTATTCAGAAAGACTTGAGTACACTTCAGACCTGGCATTGGTACGTACATAAAATGTCCTCTGATGAGAAGTCTTTGTTGCTTTATATAGCTTTCATTCTCTTGGACCAAGGCATTAAAAAATAGGTACTTGCCAAGTAGCAAACTTCATTCACCAAGAAAATCTGTGTAAAAACAAAATAAAAAGACACAAATCTGTAGCTCTCTTACTCTTATGTATTGTATTTTTTATATGTCCATTTCTTCATTTGCTCTTGCCTAGATTTTCACATTAGCCTCCTAACTTTTCTCCCTAACTCCAATCTCTCCCCTTTTCAGTTGTAGACTCCACATTTACTAAATGATCACACCAAAAATACATGTCTAATTACATCAGTCCTCAAGAATATTTAGTAACTCTTTTTGGCAGTAGGATGAAATAAAGATGGTTCTGTTAGGTCTCCACAAATAGGTTTCATGCTGTCTTTCTAAGTTGATTTCATATTATATCCCCATAATTTATGCAAACTGATATAATATGATTCCCTAGATGTAACATTCTGCCTACTGCCCCCACAACTTTGTATGTACTCTCATTCATATCTGGAATACACTTCATTCTCTCCTCAGTACCTTGGAATTTATAGATTCCTAGATTAATTTAAATTTAACACCCTAAAGAAAACCTATAGAGTGAAGAGAAATCTGGGAACATGGCAGAGTTAGGGAGAAAAAATGTGGGTGAGGATAAATAAGAATAGGGCCACAACCAGGGTCTTCCTGGCACAATTTGAGAAGATTGGAAGAAAAATTCCAGGGCAAAGTTTGGTCCCTGTGAAGAGTAAATATGTGCAGGCCAGGGTCCTTTTTAACAACAAGCAGCAAGCCCAGGGGTTAGTTGGTTTGAGAGACTGTCTTGGCCCAGGCAAAGGTACTTCCATCTCCAAGATAGTGGGGAAGGGGAGTTGGGCATTTGGGCCCAGGAAGGAAAGGGAACTTCTGTTGATAAGGAATCCCAGACTCAACTGTGCTGCAGAGAGTGTAGGGGCAAGAAGGATCTGACACACACTGTGAGTGCAGAAGCAGTGGAGCAGAAAGCCTCTGGCGACAGGCATTTACAGGAGGTTGGAGATTTGACTTTGGATCCAGGAAGGAGTGGAGAACAGAAGATCTGGGGCAAGAAGTACCATTTCTCATATCTCAGGGCTAGAGGTGATTACAAATATTAAGCCATTACAAAAATACAAGTGCACAGGCAAAGGGGAAAGAATGCAACAATAGAAAGTTATTATGGAAATAGAGATGACCAGGGTTCATCTTCAGAGGAAGACATTGAAGTAAAAACAAACCCAAAGAGCAACATTAAAATGGTCACCTGACCATAAAGAATTTATAGAAGATATTTTAAAAAGAGTTTAAAAATTAAATGACAGAGATGGAAGAAAAACAAACAAAAAAGAATAAACCAAGAAAAACAAGATTATCAAAAAAAGTCAACCAATTAGAAAAGGAGAACCAGAAACTTAAGGAAGAAAATAACATCTTGAAAATCAGAATTGGGAAAAATGAAGCCAGTCAAATTACAAAAGATCAAGAAATAATTAAGCAACTTATGGATAATGAAAAAATAGAAGAAAAAGTGAAGCATCTTATAAGAAAAACAACAGACTTGGAGAATAGATGAGGGAAGACAGAGAATAAAAAATAATTGGATTAACTGAAAGTTATGATAAAAAAAGAATCTTGATATAATAATACAAGAAATAATTAAAGAAAATTGTCCTGAGGCATTAGAAAAGGGAAAGGGGGAAGTAGAAACAGAAAAAAAAACCAACAACAAAAAAAAAACTATTGATCACCTTTTTAAAGGCATCCTATGAGGAAAACTCATAGGAATATTATAATCAAATTCCAAAATCCCCACTTGAATTATAAAATATTAAAAGCATAAGACTGAACAATTTAAATAGAGTGGTGCCAAAATTAGACTTAGACAAGACCTAGCAGCAGAAAATTTAAAAGGCTGCAGGTCTTTGAACATAACATATCAGAGAGCAAAGGAAATGGGACTCCGACCAAAAATATCATACACTGTAGGGTTAAATATTATCCTGAATGAAAATAAAATGGACATTTGATCAACTCTCAGACTTTCAAGACTGTTGAAAAAAATCCTGAACTTAATAGATCTGACATACAAGAACCAAGAGAAATATATGGTACATGACAAAGACTGGTTAAAAGAGATTCACAAGGGCAGGCTGTTATACACACACACACACACACACACACATATATATATGTTTGTGTGTGTATGTATATACACATACATATATATATATACATATATTATATAATGTAAAATGTATGCCTATGATTCTTATTAATGATTGGGTAGCTCATAAATACGATTGGAGAAAACCTGAAAAAGATATGAATTTAGAAATTAAATCCATTTAAGAACAGCTAAAAAGAATAATTATTTTCTACAAATAAGGTGCAAGAGGAAGACTCAATAGAGAGAAATTAGATGGGGAAAGACAGCTGGTAGTTCTGGTAACCTACTTTCATTCAGAAAGGGTTTAAGAGCAAGCAATGCAAATATTTTTAGAAGAGTATAATTTTTTTTTTAATTCCGAAGAAAAAAATGATAGGGTCATAGGGAGCAGGGAGAGGACAAGGGTGGTATCTTTAGAACGCAGGGGGAGGGAATAGGTTAAAGGAAGTATAGAAGGGTATTTAGATTTATCGGAATGAGAGGATAGGGGAGGGATCCTTGGAAGATAGTAGGTAAGCAATAACAGGGCTAGGTAGTGGGTAGAAGTAAAGTAGAGGAGGCAGGAGAGATAGGAAACAAGATATATGCACAAATATAAAAACAAATATCAGGACTAGAATATGTTTGGGAAAGTATATATCTACATATTATGTATATATCCATATGTGTATGTATATATCTATAGCTATAAAGAAACATACCTCAACTTTATAGTAGCTTTCTGGGGACTGGGGAGAGGAGGATAACAAAGTTAAAAAGTGCACTGCAGGAAACAAAAGAACTCACAAGGAAGCTAAGAGAAGATTGATAATTTTCAAAACAAATATTATTTATCACACAGGCTTTCTTGAAATGAATATTTATTGTTACACAATTTGAGTCCTCTCATGTTCTTCCATGTACATAACATACTTTTTTTGTTCTTTTTAAATTTATTTAAGTTCCAATATTTAAGTTTATGTTGTTTTTTTTTCCTGTTCTACATTTGTGTTAAGGCATTCGAGACTAAAAAAACAAAAAACAAAAAACAAACAAAAAAAACCCTGTATAGTTATCCTAGGTTATTATGGCCCTTATCTCTTCTCAATATCCTTTTGTTTTTGCTTGTTATATAGTTTATACTTTTTCATACATAATTACCCCCAGTAGAATGGAAACTCCTTGAGGGCAGAAACATTTTCATTTTTACTTTATATGCTCAAGTGTCTGGCATATAGAAAATACTTAAAATGTTGAATGTATTTAATTTAATTGCCTTAAATTAGCTTCAAAACTATTGAAAAAGTTAATTTTTTTGAATGAAATAAAGAGAGACAACATTGCTTTCTCTAGCAACCAGTCATGGTGATAGCAGTGAAAAAGCAAGGTCTAATTTGGGGAATATATTTTGGAGGAAAAACTTAATGCATGTGAAATTCAGTAAAGGGAAAAAAAAACAAAACAAAACAAGATATTTGTGGAGACTCAAAATAAAGCCTTTGTTGAAGGAGTGATGAATTTTACTCTGGAGAACCGAAAAGGTAGGTGGAAGATTAAAAGATTAAATATTAGATTAAATATTAGATTAAAAAAGATTAAAATATTAATATTAAAATATTTTTTTAAAAATTAAGGGGAAGCTAGGTGGTGCAGTGGATGTCATTTAGTTTAAACTTAAACTATTCAATTCAAATTAATATCTACACTATTTTCAAAGATTTATAAGAAATGAGACTTCAAAATATTACTTGAAATCCTCTGCTATTGCTTAATTGCCCTTCCATTCTGAATGTTTTTTTTTTTTTTTCTAGTTTCATTCTCTCTTGTTTTAACTTCAACAGCTTGGCATATCATGCTCTTGTAAACACTTCTCATTGTCAAGCTAATGGACTTATATTCAATTTGTGATTTTCAGGAATCCCCAAATCTTAATTATTTTCTGCCATGGTTATACTTGTATAGTCATTCCTAGAATTATATCTGTGAATTTCATGTTTCTGCATCAATGCACTCGAACAACTTGAACTTTATGATGGCTTCAATGGACTATCTCTCTAATTAGTAATAGTTATTTTAATTATAATTCTGAAATATTTTTGAGGCTTTACTGTCTACTCCTTGCATGGCACTATTCCCTTGGTCTACCAAACTGTCACAAAAGACATGTAGAGAACAAAGTATATGGAAATGTTTATGAGAGTATGAGGAATAGGAAACAGTCAAAGAAAATCCTAAGGAAGCCAAAACACTCAGATTTAAAAACATTAAAATTGAAAGACTACTGGAAAAAAGGAGAAATGATAATCTCTTGGCAATTTATCCAGAAAATAAAATCTCCCATATTTTTAGGTGGACTGGCAGCTAAATTTCCCATTTTAAATCTGAAATTTGATAACAATCCATACATTTTGAAAGATATATATTATTACCCTGTCCATGGTTCTGAACAAAACCTCATATCATCAAATCCTGAAGAATTCTCAAGGCATATAGACATTTTAGCAAATTCTTGTTTCTTTGAAGTTGTGTTAGGTGTATAAAAGTATGAGAAGGAGATCTAAGTGTTCTGGGTCTGGAAAGATAGATTTGGAATAGACTATGAAGAAATTTAATGTTAAAACATAAGAAAGTCTTTGGAATTTAATGAGTAGAGGTTATGATCTACCCATGAATACAATCACATAGCAGTCATGTGGATGTTCTAAATGGTCAGAAATGCTTACGAACACAATCACAGTAGTAATTGTATGAAGGAAGGATTAAAGCTGGGAAAGATGAAGCAGGTAAACAAATTAGAAGATTATTGCAACAGCTAGGGCAAGAAGTGAAGCAAGAGGAGGCTTTGTGAATAGAAACAAAAGGTGGGATGGAAAAGATGGTAGAGAAGTAGAAATGACAAAATATGGCACCTACTTTTACATGTGGGTGAGAAAGAGTGAGGAAACTATTGTGTGCTAGAAACTCTGTGAAAAATGGCCTACAAATCTTAGTTACAACCAAAACGTTATATGACAGTGTTAGGAGTGGAAAGAAAATTCGTTATAGGCAATTGGAAGTAAGAATAACATAACTGATTAAGAATCAATGGTCACATTCCTATAGGACTGTTAGACATGAAAGAGAGTGTAATCCAGTAATAGTAAGAGCTGGAAGAAACTAGTCCCTGAACTGAACTCTCTTGGGTGCCACACATAGTGATGAGACATTGATTACAACTTTATAGGTACAGTGTTCCACCTAGGTTTGTATTCACCTGTAAGTATTATGGTACAAATCCCATAGTACTGCTTTCTTTATTAGTCTATCCTGTAGTAGAAGACAATAGCTTTATTGATAACTAAATACATTACTTCTATGTCTTCCCTGGCCTGCTACTGGTATAGAAATAAATTAAATTGTCTTGGAATTATTTATTCTTCACAACATCCCATTAACTTCCACTCAATAAATTATGGTCTTTTACAAATTGAATTGTGTGTGGGGGGGGATTATTTACTAGGTCAAGTATATTGGGTAAATGTTGGAGAGGACAACGGTGTAGGAAATAACTGAGTTGTTATTTCTCAAGCATTCATAGCAAATTTGTGAAATAGGCACTTTGTATTTGATGTTACTTCTTGGTACTGTTGTACTTCCCAATCTTGGGAGTACTGAGTGATAAATACTCATTGAAATTGGATTGAATTGTCAAGGCACAGTCACATGAGACAGGTTATGTCTTTATATGGGCCTTGTACTTAAAATTCATTTTACTGACATTAGTCAGTGGAGGTGCTTCACATTGTGGACCACAAATGAAGTGTTGTGGAGTGCAGAGGACATTGGATTTCAATTCAGGAAGTCTTTGGTTCAAAACACACTGAAGACATTTATTAGCTGTGTAGAATTGGATAAATTGAAGCTACTCTAAATAGAGATTATATTTTCTGCACCTTGGATTGTTATGAATGTCAAATAATATAAAGTAGTTAAACCCCAGTTTTATGATATTTAAAATAGTGATAATCAAACTGCATACTTCACTAGGTTCTACTTCTGACTCATATAGTCATCATCCCTCCCCCATCTCTGCCCCCGGTCCTAGTTACCTCTTCTGAAAATGAGAGATAGAACAGAAATTCAAGACTTCATGAGCTATGATTATGACTTCTTGTTGTATCTCTCCCAGTGAATAGTAAATATAAGTAAAGCTTACGTGCTTTTTACTATAAAGAAAAAAAACTCCTTAAAATGACCAATAAAATTATCATCTTCATAATATGAAAGCAGACGCAGATATGCAATAGTGCAAGATTTTAAGAAAATGTAACCCAAAAAATCCCATGGGTTTTACCATCATATTAACTATTCAATTAATTATTTTAAATAGTTAATCTTTGTTTTACATCTTGATCACTTTGCATGTACTCCCTCTTCCAATTAAAAAACAACATCTTCTCCATACTGGAGAGTAGTTAATGAAAAAAAATACCTTGACTGAAAACATGTCTCATTTGTCACCTTTGTTCTACCATCTCTTTCCAGAATGATGGAAACAGGAGAAGGCAAGTAGGAGGGATATCTCACCACTAGACCTATTCAAAAATTTTAAACTGTATTTGAGGATTTCTCACTCTTTTAAATATCTTACCAGTATTATTTTCCATTGGACTCAAAGGTCTTGAGTGCTCTAATTATTCCAAAGCCCTAGTTTTTAATAGCCTTGATAACTAGTCAAAATTTAACTTTTAGAACTATCAGTCTTTATTCCCTCCCAAAAGTTTGGAAATTCATCCTTCAAGACTTAACCACAGTTAAAACATTTATATAAAATGCTCCATTTCATGCCTGCTCCCAACATTACAGAAGCATGGTAACTTAAAATCTGAGCTTTTTTTTTTTCCCATTTACTCCAAGTCTTGAGACTTAATTATATTCTATCCAGAACCCTGCTCTGGGAATTTATTCATCTTGAAAAAGACCAAGAAAGATTAGATGACTTAAAAAGTTTCATTGACAGCCCTGGCATTCTGCTCCTTCTCCCTTACCAAGAGTCCTGCTTCTGTTGTGCTAAAATATGCTCAAATATCACCACTCAACAATTATCTTCAGAGCAATAGCAAATGATTCTGGAGCCTAGGACATGAACCACAAAACATACTATATTACAGGAAATATGAATGGCATCCTCAAATCAACTTTTCATGAAAACAAATTGAAGGGAGTGGCTGGGGAAAGCCTCTGAATATGAGACACAAGATATCTTAGGTGGATACCTGAAGATGTTAATGCTCACTGTTCTGGAGAATATAGTATATGGAATAGTAGAAAAGGATTAGAGTAGGGCCAGTTCAGATATGGGGTCATTTGGAAATCTGCCACCAAAGAGAGAAAACCCATTTCCTATAGAGGTTTCTTTTTAAAATTATTTTTTTTCTTGATAATTAGTTGCTAAGTGCATATATCTCAAAATCTTTCACCACCTTTTAGATGTCAGTGGCCAAAATCTGAATCCATTTCATCCCATCCTAGTTAGAACTTTGGACACATATTTAATCATTTGATCAGAACAGACTCAATACAGTCCTACTCCTTTGCTGATAATTGGTTTTTCCTTTCTTTTTTAACTTCATGATTCCTTTCATCCTACTGACTAGAGTACTTGTTTCATGGAATTTTGTATGACCTTTTTTTTTCCTTCTAAATGATTTCTCTTGGCAGGGTTGCCAAACTTGACCTCTCTTCCAAGCTCCAGATCCATATTTCCAAATAGATATCCATTTTATGCCTCAGAATCAACAAACTCTAAGCTAGGCTTATTTTCTTATCTCACATGCTCATGGATTAAGAGCTGGAAGGAAATTTCAAGTCTATCTAATACAAAATCCTTATTTTGCAGATGAGAAAACCAAAGCCCAGAGATTACAAGTTCCTTGTCAGAGGTCAAACAGATAGTAAGTAGCAGGGGAGGTATTTGAATCTGGTTCTTTGCATACAAATCTATTGTTCTCTCCAAATTACCATGACCCATCAAACCTTTCTTTCTGACTTCACCATTTCTCCCAGCAGGGTCTCCATTAACCTTATGTCACCTGCTTGAAATCATAAGGTTTCTTTTAATTCTGTTCTCTCCATATTACCATGGCCCACCAAACCATTCTTTTCAACTTCACTATTTCTGCCAGTTGAGTCTCTATTGAGATGTTTGAAATCATAAGGTTTCTTTTAATTCTCTCCAAATCTCATGTCTCATCTATTACTTTCTCTTTATTCCCTCACCCTCAGACATAGACTGCTGGAATTATCTTCAAACAGGTCATCCAGTTTTCAATATCTTACCTGTTTTTCTCTAATAATCCTTCACAGTGCTACAATTTGAATTTTCTTTGTGTTTAGATCTAGTTATGCCACTAGCCAGTTAGGATAGTATACTAATGAATATTCAGTGACTCCCTGTTTCTGAATGAACAATGTTCACACTCCTTCGCCTGGTGTTTACAATCTTGTGCTAACCTAGCTTACCAGAATTGAATTGTACTATTCCCATCATTGCACTCTTTTACAAGCCAAAGAGGCTGATTGTGTGATCTTTGGATATAATATGGTCTTTTCCGTTTTGTCTATACAAATCCTATATCTGGAATATTCTCCATTCCTTTTTTGACAAACCTAATTCCAATATCCCTTTTATTTAAAAGACAGTTTGGATGCTGCATTACATTTACTTTCTCTCATTTTATGCTCTCCTCAAACCACTAGTTGATATCACTGTCCCCTGAATTTCATACAGTGATTTACTTTTTGCATCTCTTACATACACTCGTATATTGTAATTATGACTTAATCAACTACCAGAACCTGTTAATTCCAAGACAACAGGGATCATTTGATGTCTTGGTTTTATATCTCCCAGCATAGCACATTTTTTCCATCAGTAAGCAAGTTAAGTCATCAATTAGCATTTATTAATCATTTACTACATGCCATACACTGGGCTTAAGTATTGATGAAACAAAGAAAGGCAAGCACACTCCCTGTCTTCAAGAAGCTCATAGTGGAATAGTAGAGGGTGCATGATAACATGAATACCATTATGCATAAAGATATAGTGTATGATATCATAAAGGGAAGACACTAGCACTGAAAGAGGAATAAGAAAGACTTCTTGGAGAAGGTAGTATTTTAGTTGACACTTGAAGGAAGTGGGAGAAGCCAGGAAGAAGAGACAAAAAACATTCCAGGTAGTCAATGAAATTGTATGCATGTTCAACCTTCATTGCGGAAGACCATGCTATCATAGAAATGATGACATGACATGCACTTGACTTTGTTTTGAGTGAGGAAGGACTGAGTCACCAGCTTCACTTCTCCTCCAGAGCCATCTGAATACAATGATCAAATATTCATCAGGATGACTGGAGATGACCCAGGATGAGGCAGTTAGGATTAAGTGACTTGCCCAAGGTCACATAGCTAGTGAGTGTCAAGTGTTTGAGATGAGATTTGAACTCTGGTCCTCCTGACTCCTGCCCTGGTGCTCTGTCCACTGCACAACCTAGCTGCCCTAGTCAATGAAAATACATGGGACTGGAAGATGGAGTGTCTTAAAAAGGAAAAAGCAGGGAAGTTGCTAGTTCACAGAGTACTGAGATGGGAATATAAGACTTAAACAGTAGAAGTTTAAGCAAGTGAGTTAGAAGTATCTTTAAAATCCAAACAGAGAAATTTCTATTTGATGTTGGAGATAATAGGGAGCTAGTGGAGTTTATTGAATGAGGGGAGGGGAGGAAGATATGGTCAGACTTGTGCTTTAAGATGAATTTGAAAGCTGATTACAGGATGAGGCAGTAGCAATAATCTATTCATGAGTTGAGAAAGGACTGAACCAGAGTGGTGACAGTGTGAGAGAAGTGAAAAGGACATAAATGAGAGAGACTGTAAAAGTAAAATTAACAGACTCATGAAATAAATTGTGTCTTGTGTGGTGAGAGTGAGGAGTAAAGAATTGCACTCACATTATGAACTTGGGTGACTCAGAGTACCTAATGAATATTTGGTGGATTGATGTTGAATTTTATAATTAAGTGCCTTACAATTTAATAATTCGTACTTACAAATCCCTTCAAGTTTCTGAAATTGCTGCCGCACAGTAATTACTTTTAGTGAGTACAAATTGTACTATTCCCATTTTATTGGTAAAGAAACTGAGACTCACAAGGATGAATGACTCGTCCTAGATCAGGCACCTAGCAGAATGAAAAAGGTTTAAATCCAGGTTTTCAGGGCCAAGATCAGTTTCTCACATTAACTATCTACTGCTAATTATATACAAACATGTACTTGTCCCCAATCCTCAAAAAAAAAATTCTTGCTTGATTCATCCATCCCCACTACCTCTAACTCATGTTGAGATTCCATTTTTGGCTAAACTCCTTGGGAAAGTCTTCTACAATCAATGCCTCCTTTGACTTTTTCTCATTTTCTGCTTTTCAAGTAGGTCTTCCCATCCCGTATTTTTGGCATTCTTATAGCTTTGGTTCATTTTCTGGTAAGATATTTATATGAGTAAACTTTTATTTAAAAAATATATAAATACTATTAATCTACAAGAACACAGTAGATGTTTATTATAACATTCAAATGAAATTGACATAATTGTAAAAGGAAGTGTCTATTCTTTACTGTTTTCATTAGAGCTTATTTAATAAGGCTAGAAAATTTTCAATGTCTTGGTATCCAACTAGATTTTCTCCTTTTTGTTTATTCATTTATTTTTTAAAATAAAATATTTAACATTTTAGATTCATTTTCACAAAATTTTGGGTTCCAAATTTTCTCCCCATTTGTCCGCTCGCCCCACCCCAATACACCAAGCATTCTAATTTCCCCTATCACCAATCTGCCCTCTCTTCTATCATCCCTCCCTTCCCTTGTCCCCATCTTCTCTTTTGTCCTGTACGGCCAGATGACTTTCTATTCCCCATTACCTGGATTTCTTATTTCCTAGTAGCAAGAACAGTACTCAACAGTTGTTCCTAAAACTTTGAGTTCCAACTTCTCCCCATCCCTCCCTCCCCACCCATTCCCTTTGGGAAGGCTGGCAATTCAATATAGGCCATACTGTGAAGTTTTGCAAATGACTTCTATAATAGTCATGTTGTGTAAGACTAATTATATTTCCCGCCATCCTATCCTGCCCCCATTGCTTCTATTCTCTCTTTTGATCCTGTCCCTCCCCAAGAGTGTTGACTTCAAATTACTCCCTCCTCCCATTGCCCTCCCTTCCATCATCCCTCCACCCTGCTTATACCTTTCTCCCCCACTTTCCTGTATTGTAAGATAGGTTTTCATCCCAAAATGAGTGTGCATTTTATTCCTTCCTTTAGTCGAATGTGATGAGAGTAAACTTCATGTTTTTCTCTCAGCTCCTCTCTTTTTCCCTCCACTAAAAAGTCTCCTGCCTGCCTCTTCTATGAGAGATAATTTGCCCTATTCCATTTCACCCTCTCTCCTCTCAATACATTTCTCTCTCACTAATTACCTTCCTTTTTAAAGTTATGATCCCATCTTATTCAAATCACTCTGTGCTCTCTGTCTATGTTTGCACGTGCATGTGTGTATGTGTGCGCATGTGTGCATGTGTGTGCATGTGTGTGTGTGCATGTGTGTAATCCCACCAACTACCCAGATACTGAAAAATTTCAAATATTATCTTTCCATGTAGGAGTGTAAACAGTTCAACTTTAGTAAGTCCCTTATGACTTCTCTTTGCTCTTTACTTTTTCATGCTTCTTCTCATTCTTGTGTTTGAAAGTCAAATTTTTTTTTCAACTCTGGTCTTTTCATCAAGAATGTATGAAAGCCCTCTATTTCATTGAAATACCATATTTTCCCCTGAAGTATTATACTCAGTTTTGCTGGGTAGGTGATTCTTGGTTTTAGTCCTAGTTCCTTTGACTTCTGGAATATCCTATTCTATGACCTTCAATCCCTTAACGTAGAAACTGCTAGATCTTATGTTATCCTGGCTACTTTCTTGGTGAACAGGTATTTACTTCCATCCTTTCAGATGAGAAACAACAATACATACTATCAAAGGAAGTCAAGGCTTCTACATCAAGTACCTCCAAAACGAATATGCAGTGGACTCAGGCCATGGAAGAGCTTGAAAAGTAAGTGAACAACTTGCTGAAGGAGAACCAAAAAATGCTGAAGAAAAGAACACCTTTAAAAATAGGGTAACTGAATTGGAAAAAAGAGGTCCAAAAAGTCAATTAGGAGAAGAAGGCTTTAAAAAGCAGAATTAGCCAAATGGAAAAGGAGGTTCAAAAGTTCATTGAAGAAAAGAGTTCTTTAAATATTAGAATAGGGCTGAGGGAAGCAAATGATTTTATGATAAACCAAGAAATTACAACACAAAACCAAAAGGATGAAAAAATAGAAGATAATGTGAAACATCTCACTGGAAAAGCATGAGAAATAGATCCAGGAGAGACAATTTAAAAATTATGGGACTACCTGAAAGCCATGATCAATAAAAGACCCTAGACATTGTTTTTCATGAAATTATCAAGGAAAATTGCTCTGACATTCTAGAACCAGGAAGCAAAATGAGTATTGAAAGAATCTATAGATCACTTCCTGAAAGAGATGCCAAAAGAGAAACTCCTAGGAATATTGTGTCCAAACTTCAGAGTTACTGGGTCAAGGAGAAAATATTGCAAGTAGCCAGAAAGAAACAACTCGAGTACTGTAGAAATGCAATCGGGATAACACAGGATCTGGCAGCTTCTACATTAAGGTATAGAAAGACTTGGAATATGATATTCCAGAAGTCAAAGGAACTAGGACTAAAACCAAGAATCACCTACCCAGCAAAACTGAGCATAATACTTCAGGAGAAAATATGGTCTTTCAATGAAATAGAGGGCTTTCAAGCATTCTTGATGAAAAGACCAGAGCTGAAATGAAAATTTGACTTTCAAACACAAGAATGAGAAGAAGTATGAAAAAGTAAACAGCAAAGGAAAGTCTTAAGGGACTTGCTAAAGTTGAACTGTTTACATTCCTACATGGAAAGACAGTATTTGTAAGTCTTGAAACTTTTCAGTATCTGGGTAGTTGGTGGGATTACACAGACACACACACACACACACACACACACACACACACACATACACACATGCATACACACACAGAGACAGAAAGCACAGAGTGAATTGAATAGGATGGGATCACATCTTAAAAAAAATGAAGGTAAACGGTGAGAGAGAAATGTATTGAGAGGAGGGAGGGAGAAATAGAATGGGGCAAATTATCTCTCATAGGAGAGGCAGGGAGGAGACTCTTTAGTGGAGGGAAAAAGAGGGGGGCTGATGGAAAAACATGAAGTTTACTCTCATCACATTTGGCTCAAGGAAGGAATAAAATGCACACTCATTTTGGGATGAAAACCTATCTGACAATACAGGAAAGTGGGGGAGAAGAGGATAAGCAGGATAGGGGGGATGATGGAAGGGAGGGCAATGGGAGGAGGGAGAAATTTGAAATAAACACTCTTGGAGAGGGACAGGATCAAAAGAGAGAATAGAAGCAATGTGGGGCAGGATAGGATGGAGGGAAATATAATTAGTCTTACAGAACATGACTATTATCGAAGTAATTTGTAAAACCACACAGATATGGCCTATATTGAATTGCCTACCTTCCCAAAGGGAATGGCTGGGGAGGGAGGGATGGAGAGAAGTTGGAATTCAAAGTTTTAGGAACAACTGTTGAGTATTGTTCTTGCTTCTAGGAAATAAGAAATCCAGGTAATGGGGAATAGAAAGTTATCTGGCCCTACAGGACAAAAGAGAAGATGGGGACAAAGGAAGGGAGGGATGATAGAAGAGGGGGCAGATTGGTGATAGGGGAAATTAGTGTGCTCGATGCATTGGGGTGGGGGGAGGGGACAAATGGGAAGAAAATTTGGAACCCAAAATTTTGTGAAAATGAATGTAAAAAGCTTAATAAATAAGTTTATGTTAAAAAAAGAGAGAAAATCTAAGCAGATTTTGGAGGGGCAGAATCCCATAGGAGACAAATGGAGGCAGATTCACAGCCCAGGAGAGACTAGAAGATTGGCTGGAAGGATCTGCTCTGTAGGGTTGGAGGAGGAAACAGTACACAGCACACAAGCTGTACCTGTGCATCCTTGCAATGCCAGGGCCAAGCAGGAAGCCCTGGGTGGTCTGAGGCAATGGCTACAGAATCTCAGGTATATCAACCCATGACAGGCCAGTGGAACCAAGTGAGTGAGAGCCACAGAGCCCTAGGTATCTGCAGTGGTTACTCCTGAGACTATTAGCCTACAGATTATATCTTTGCAAGTCACCTACTTGATCTCCTAGGAGCCAAAATGGCAGAGTGATCCATAAATGCTTTCTCCCTCAATCCTTGTTGACCTTGGAATGACTATAATTATTTCCCCAGAAAAATCCTGAAACAACAGAAGGAGCAAACAGTCTCTAAGCACATGAGGATAGGAAATTGTTAAGGAAGGTCCCTCTTGCAGTGGTTGAAGGGGAGTAGTGCAGGACCTGAGCTGCCCCAGACAGCCACACCTCAACAAACTGGGAGGAATTCTAGAGCCCTAGGATGGTGGAGTTCCACAACCACCAACACCAAGAACCCAGGAGTGTCTCAGCACCCAACCAAACCATAGAGTTTGTCTATGCACTAGATCAGCAGAGGAGACCTCCTGTGAACAGGCCACTTCTCCCCAACATTTAACAAGTTAGTTCCAGGTTAAATCTGGGGAAACCCAAAAAGACTTCACCTGGCTTCTGTTTCCTCACACCAGTCAGCTCAGCCCCAGGTAAGCTGCAACACTTTAGCTTCTAACTGAAAGAACCAGAGGTCACAACACACAAAGTTTCAAGTTTAAGTCACAAGAACTATGGCACAGAGCCCCCTCGTGCCCTAGAAGCAGAGATCTACTTTAAAAGTCAGGGAAAAGGTGATTATTACCATGATGAGTAAGAAGCAAAGCAGGAAAGAAAAGACTATAGAATCTTTCTATGGGACAAGGACCAAAACACGAATACCAAAGAGGTCAGCATTGAGACTGTACTCCCATAGGAATCTTCAGAAGGGACTATGAACTGATTGCTGACACAAGAAGCACTCTTGGATGAGTTGAAGAAGGATATTAAAAGCCAAATTAGAGAAATAGAAGAAAAACTGACCAATGATTATAAAAAGTATAAAAAAGAATTCACTGAAGAAAACAGCTCCTTAAAAAGGGAAGCCAGAAACCTCCAGTGACCCCACCAACCTTCCTCCACACCTCACTCAGTGAGCTTCACAGTAACCCCTCAGGAAACTCAGACTTCACTTACCTTACCTTGGCACACACCAGCCAGTTCAGCACCAGATAAGCTGTAGCATTATTTAGCTTCTAGCTGAAAGAACCAGATGTCACAGAACACCAAGCCAGCAACCAGGACCCTAAATCACAGCACAAGGAACATGGTGCAGAGCTCCCCTGTGTCCCAGAAGCAGAGATCAACATTAAAACTCAGGGATGAGGGGTATAGTCAAGATGGTGGAGTAACAGCACAGACATTCTATGGTACTCCCATTAAGCCCAGTCAAATACTTGTAAAAATGGCTCTAAACAAATTCTGGAGCTGCAGAACCCACAGAATCATGGAGGAAAGAAAATCTCCAGCCCAATATACCTTGGAAGGTCACAGGGAAGTGTCTAACATATCATGCTGGGAATACACCTCAGTCCAGTGTAGGCCTGGGGACCTGAGCAGGCCATTAAGAGACTGAATCTCTCAGTATTGTGCTAATTTCCACACATCATGACCCCAGAATACCAAGGACAAATTACAAGATCAGTGGGAAAAGCCTATGGGACCAGGGCAGGAAAGAGGAATGGTCAGGTCCCAGCCCCTGGCAAATGAAGGGGGATGGGGCAGAGGAACTTGTAGCTGCCACAGCAGCAGCAGGGGCAGCAACAGCCACTCTTTCTGGAGATCAAGGCCCACAAATTGTGAAGTGACATAGTGGTTTACAGTACACCCCCAACTCCAATGGAAGCAGAGAAATACCTTGACAAAGAGTTCAAAAGTCAAGTGAATAGCTGGAGGAGTGAGTAAAAATCTGAAAAAGAATCACACTATAGAATCTTACTTTGGTGACATGGAAGACCAAAGCATGCAAACAGAAGAAAACTAAGTCAAAGCTCCTCCATCCAAAGACTACAAGAAAAATTTAAATTAGTCTCAGGCCATGGAAGAGCTCAAAAAGGATTTTGAAAATCAGGTAAGAAAAGTAGAGCAAAAATTGAGAAGTGAAAAAATGAGAGTGATGCGAGAAAATCATGAAAACTGAGTCAACTGCTTGTTAAGGAGACTCCAAAAAATGTTTAAAAAAAAAATGAGACTTTACAAAATAGACTAACCTAAATGACAAAAGAGATCCAAAAAGCCAATGAGGAGAAGATTGCCCTAAAAAGCAAAATTGGCCAGATAGAAAAGGAGATCCAAAAGATCACTGAAGAAAATGATTACTTAAAGCTTATAATGGAGCAGATGGAAGCTAATTACTTTACAAAAAATAAAAATAAAGTTATAAAACAAAATTAAAGGAAGAAAAAAATAACAGATAGTGTGAAATATCTCAATGTGAAAAACAAGTGACCTGAAAAATAGATGTGGAGAGACAATTTAAAAGTTATGGTGTCACCTGAAAGCCATGATCAAAACAAAGAGCATAGACATCATTATTCATGAAATTATCAAGGAAAACTGCACTGACATTCTAGAACCAGAGGGTAAAGTACATATTCAAAGAATCCAATGATCACCTCTTGAAAAAGATCTGAAAAGAAAAACTCCTAGGAATAGTGTAGCCAAATTCGAGAGTTCCCAGGTCAAGGAAAAATATTGCAACCAGCAAGAAAGAAACAATCTGATTATTGTGGAAATACAATCAAGATAATACAAGATCGAGCAGCTTCTACATTAAGACATCAAATACCTTGGAATATGATATTCCAGAAGTCAAAGGAACTAGGATTAAAACCAAAAATCATATACTCAGCAAAATGGAGTATAATACTTCAGGGGAAAAATGGTCATTCAATGTAATAGAGGACTTCCAAGCATTTTTTAATTGGATTATTTTATTTCTTTTCATTGTTCAATAGTCACTTCAATATAACTCACATTATTTTCCACTCCCTCCCCCTAATTTCTCCCTCCCTCCTACTTCCCTCATTGAGACAGTGTGCAATCTTATATAGGTGCTACACGTATCTTTCTATTAAATGCATGTTGCATGGAAAAAGTAAAATGAATGTGGGAAACGATAAAACAAAACAAAACATAAGATAATACAAAAGAAAGGTTGTCTGTATACAATCCAATTGCACAGTTCTTTCTCTGGATGTTGAAGGTGTGTTTCTTCAAGAGTTCATTGGAAATTTTTTAAGTCCATGCATTTCAATGAAGTATCAAGTGTATCAGAAAAATTCCTCACACGCTGTGGTTGTTGCTGTGTCCAAAATTCTCCTAGTTCTGCTCATTTCACTCAGCATAAGTTCATATAAGTTTTTCCAGGCTTCGGTGAAGCCTTCCTGTTCATTGTTTCTCATAAAACAATAGTATTCCATTGCTTTCATATACCACAACTTATTCAGCCATTCCCCAATTGATGGGCATCCCCTTGATTTCCAGTTTTTCACCAACACAAAGAGAGCTGTTCTAAATATTCTTGTACATGTGGGACCTTTACCCATTTCTATGATCTATTTGCGATAGCATCCCAGAAGTGATATGACTGGGTAAAAGGCTATACAGGTACCAACTCTCCCACATCTCCAAAATTTATAATCTTCCTGTTTTGTTACGTTAGCCAATCTGATAGGTGTGTTGTAGTACCTCAGAGTTGTGTTGATTTACATCTCTCTAATCAATAGTGATTTAGAGCATTTTTATATGATTATAGATGGCTTAATTTTGTCCTCTGAAAATTCCCTGTTCATATCCTTTGACTGTTTATCAATTGGTGAATGACTTGTATTCTTATACATTTGACTTTACTCTGTTCTCCATATATTTTATAAATGGTGTCTTTATCACAGATACTGGTTGAAAAAATTATTTCCTAGTTTTCTGTTTCCCTACTAATCTAGTTTTCCCAGCAATTTTTGTCAAACTTTGAGTTCTTATTCTGGAAGGTGGGGTCCTTGGGATTATGAAACAGTAGATTGCTATATTCGTTAGATACTGTGTCTTGAGTAACTAACATATTCCACTGGTCTACCTCTCTGTTTCTTAGCCACTACCAAGTGGTTTTGATGATTGCTGCCTTATAATACAATTTGAGATCTGGTAGGGTTAGACCACCTTCCCTAGCATTTCATTTCACTAGGTTCGATGATATTCTAGACCTATTGTTCTTCTAGATGAATTTTGATATTACTTATTCTAGCTTTAGAAAATAATTATCTGGTAGTTTTATGGGCATTGTGTTGAATAAGTAAATTAATTTAGGCAGAAAGGTTATTTTTATTATAATAGCTTGGCCTACCCATGTGCAACTGATGTTTTTCCACTTACATATATCTGGCTTCATTTGTGTGGAAAGTGTTTTGTATTTGTGTTCATATAGCTCCTGGCTTTGTTTTGGCAGGTAAACTCCCAAATATTTTATAATGTCTACCATACCTTTAAATGGGATTTCTCTTTCTATCTTTTACTGCTGGACTTTGTTAGTAATATGTAGATATGCAGATGATTTATGTAGATTTATTTTGTAATCTGCAACTTTGCCAAAGTTGTTTATTATTTCAAGTAGCTTTTTACTTGATTCTCTAAGATTCTGTAAATATTTCATCATACCATCTGCAAAGAGTGATAACTTAGTTTCTTCTTTGCCTATTCTAATTGCTTCAATTTCTTTTGCTTCTCTTATTGCTACAGCAAACATTTCTAGTACCATATTGAATAATAGTGATGATAATGGAAATCCTTGTTTCACCTCTGATCTTATTAGAAGTGCATCTAGATTGTCCCCATTGCAGACAATACTTGCTGATGGTTTTAGGTAGTTACTGCTTATTATTTTATGGAAAGTTCTATTTATTCCTATGCTTTCCAGTGTTTTCAATAGGAATGGGTGTTGTATTTTCCCAAAATCTTTTTCTGCATCTTTTGAGTTAAATTTTTCTGTTAGTTTTACTGTTGATATGATCAATAATGTTTATAGTTTTTGTAATATTGAATTAGCCCTGCATTTCTCATGTAAATCTTACTTGATCATAATGCATTATTCTTGGGATAAGTTATTGTATTCATTTTGTTAATATCTTATTTAAAATTTTTGCATCTGTATCCATTGGAGAAATTGGTCTATAATTTTCTTTCTCTGTTTTGGCTATTCCTGGTTTAGGTAACAGAACCATATTTGTATCATGAAAAGAATTTGATGGGACTACTTCCTCAAATTTTCCAAATAGTCTAAAAGTTTTGGAGTTAACTATTCTTTAAATTTTTAATTAAATTCACATGCAAATTCATCTGGCCATGAAGATTTTTTCCAAGGGAGTTCATTTACGGCTTGTTCAGCTTCCTTTTGTGAGATGGGGTTATTTAAATAGTCAATTTCCTCTTCTCTTAATCTGAGCAATTTATATATTTTTTAAAATAGATCCAAAAAGAGAAACTCCTAGGAATATTGAAGTCAAATTGCAAAGTACACAGTTCAAGGAGAAAATGTTGCAAGCAACTAGAAAGAAACAATTTGAGTATTGTGGAAATACAATCAGAAAAACATAAGATCAACAGCTTCTACATTAAGGGACTGAAGGACTTTGAATATGATATTCCAGAATTCAAAGGAACTAGGATCAAAACCAAGAATCACCTACTGATTATAAAACTGAGTATAATACTTCAGGGGAAAAATGGTCATTCAATGAAATACAGTACTTCGAAGCATGCTTGATGAAAAGATGACAGCTGAATAGGAAATTGGTTTTCAAACACGAGAATCAAGAGAAGCATAAAAAGATAAACAGGAAAGAGAAATCATAAGGGAGTTACTGTAGCTGAACTGTTTACATTCCTAAAGATAATATTGATAACTCTTGAAACTTTTCACTGTATTTGGGTAGTTGGAGGGATTACAGACACACACACACACACACATACACATATAAAGAGAGCAGAGGGTGAGTTGAACAGGAAGTTTTCAGAGAAAGAAATTAAAACTATCTATAGTCATATAAAAACATCCTCTAATTCACCATTGATTAGAGAGATGCATATCAAAACAACTACATACCATATCACACCAATATGACTGGCTAACATGACAAAACAGGAAGGTGATAAATGTTGAAGAAGATGTACGAGAGTTGGTACATCAGTTCATTGTTGGTGGAGCTGTGAGTTGATCCAACCTTGTGGAGAGCAATTTGGAACTATGCCCAAAGAATTATAAAAATGTGCATACTCTTTTATTCAGCAGTATGGCTTCTGTGGTTGTATTCCAGTGAGGTCATAAAAATGGGAAAAGAGAGGAAGTTTAATACTTAAATGATCCCATATCAGAAAAAAAAAATGGAGCTCATTTTTGAGCTTCAAATTGAGCTCACTAGGAAAAACTCTCCATGTCCAGATGAATTTAAAAATGAATTTTATCAAACATTTAAAGAACAGTTAATTCTAACACTATATAGATTATTTGTGAAAACTGGGGAAGGAGTAGTCCTACCAATTCTTTTTATGATACAAAAATGATTTTGATGCCTAAACCAGGAAGAACCAAAACAGCAATAAAATTATGGACCAACTTATCTAATGAATATAGACACAGCAATTAAAAAAAAATTAGCAAAAAGAATACAGCAAATTGTCATGACAATAATACATTATGATAATGTAGGATTTATACTGGGAACGTAGGACTACTTCAGTATTACAAAAACTGTTAACCTTATTGATCATATCAACAATAAAACTAACAGAAGCCAATGATTATCTCAATAGATGCAGAAAAAGCTTTTGACAAAATACAACACTCATTCCTATTGAAAACACTGGAGAATATAGGAATAAATGGAACTTCCCATGAAATAATAAGTAGTATTGACCTAAATCCTTCAGCAAGCATTATATGCAATGGAGATAAGCTAGATATATTTCCAGTAAGACCAGGGGTGAAACAAGGATGTCCATTATCATCACTATTATGCAATATAGTATTAGAAATGTTAGCTGTAGCAATAAGAGAAGAAAAACAAATTGAGGGAGTTAGAATAGGCAAAGAAGAAACTAAGTTATCATTCTTTGTAGTGCTATGATACTATACTTAGAGAATCCTAGAGAATCAAGTATAAAACTACTTGAAATAATAAACAATTTTGACGAAGTTGCAGATTACAGAATAACTCATACAAATCTTCTGCATTTCTATATATTACCAACAATGCCCAACAGCAAGAGGTAGAAAGAGAAATCTCATTTAAAGCTATGGTAGACACTATAAAATATTTGGGAGTCTACCTGCCAAAACAATCCTGGGACTATATGAACACAATTACAAAACACTTTTCACACAAATAAAGTAAGATCTAAGTAAGTGGAAAAACATCAGTTGTTCTTGGGTGGCCCAAGCCAATATAATAACAATGAAAATTCTACCAAATTAATTTATTTATTCAGTGCCATACCAATCAAACTATCAGATAATTGTTTTGTAGACCTATAAAAAATAATATCAAAATTCACCTGGAAGAACAAAAGGTCCAGAATATCAAGAGAACTAATAAAAAGAAATGCTAGGGAAGGTGGCTTTTTTCTATCAGTTCTCAAATTTTATTATAAAGCAACATTTATCCCAACCACCTGGTATTGACTAGGAAACAGATGGGTAGACCAGTGGAATCTGCTAAGCACTCAAGACACAGCAGTCAATGAATATAGCAATCTATTGTTTGATTAACCCAAGCATCCCAGCTTCTAGGATAACAACACAGTGTTCGAGAAAAATTGCTTGGCAAACTAGATAACAATGTGGCAGAACCTAGGCATAGACCAATGCATGACATGACACACAAGATTAAAATCCAAATGTGTACATGATCTAGGTATAAAGACCAATTCCTTAAATTAGTGGATCAAGGAATACTGTATTTATTAGATTTATGGAGAAGGGAAAATTTTTTGACTAAACAAGAGAGAACATTATGAAGTACAAAATATATAATTATGATTACATCAAAATGAAAAGTTTTGGCACAAACTAACCCAATTCAACCAAGATTAGGAAGGAAGCAGAAAACTGGGAAGGAATTTTCGCAACTAGTGTCTGTGATAAAGGCCTCATTTCAAAACTGAGTCAAATGTACAAAAATGAAAATTATTCTCCAATTGATAGATGGTCACAGGATATGAATAGACAGTTTTCAGAGCAAGAAATTAAAGCTATCTATAGTCATGAGAAAAAATGCTCTAAATCAGCATTGATTAGAGAAATTCAAATCAACACAACTCTGAAATACCACATCACACACATCAGATTGGCTAACATTACTACACTGGAAGATGATAAATGTTGGAGAAGATATGTGAGAGTTGAGAAACTAATCCATTGTTGGTAGAGTTGTAAACTGATTCAATCATTCTAGAGAATAATTTAGAACTATGCCCAAAGGGCTACAAAAATGTGCATACCTTTTGACCTAGCAATACTGCTTCTAGGACTGTATCCTCAAGAGATCATAAAAATGGGAAAGGATCACTCATATACAAAAATATTTATAGCAGCTCCCTTTGTTGTGATCAAACACTGGAAATCAAGGGAATTCCAATCGATTGGGGAATGGCTGAATAAATTGTGGTACATGAATGCAATGGAATACTATTGTGGTATAAGAAAGGACTAACAGACAGACTTCAGATATAGCTCAATAGACTTATATGAACTGATGCTTAGTGACATGAGCAGAACCAAGAGAACATTATACACAGTAGCAGTCATTACATAAGGATTGTTTTTGATAGACTTATTCCTTCACAGCAATGCAAGAACCTAAAATATTTCCTGATGTAAAATGTGATCTATGTTCAGATAAAGAACTATGGAGTGAGAATACAGAATTAAGCAGACAATTTTCTCTTATGTTTGGTTTTCTTTAGTTTTACTCATGCTTTCTCCATTTTATTTTAATTCTTCTATGCAATGGAAGTAAGCTAAATAAAGTGTATTTGTTTATATATATTATATATTTAAATAAATAGTATATATAATAAATTAAATAAATTTAAATAAATAAATAAAATAAAAATATAACAAAGAATATATACATATCAAATAAAATATATTTATATGTATATAATGTAAAGGAAATAAAGTAAAAATGTCTTTAATAAGAATGCATGTGTAGAGCCCTTATAAGATTGCTTGCAATCTTGGGTTGGAAGAAAAGAGGAAGAGGGAGAAAATTTAAAACTTATCACAGTGATTGTTGAAAATTGCAAACAAATAAATAGGTAAATTTGGAGGAAAAATTTAAAAATGAATAAAGAGAAAGGACCTTGGGGAATGGGACCCAATACCTAGGAGAGGTATTAGAAGGCATCACAGAGATTATCCAGTTGAGTTTCCTTATTCACAGTTGAGGAAACTGAAACAGAGAGGCCAAATTATTTGTCATGGGTTACATTGTAAAAACTATTAGTCAGGATGTGATCCTATGTCCAGTGGTCTTTCAGACATACTGCCTCTTGTAAAATGTAGTACTTGTAGGTATAAATCCATTTTTAGAATTTTGGACAGCTTAATGGAGAAGAATTAGAAAGAGGAACAATTAGAGCAAGACAACATCTTCTTGTTCATAGTTGGATTCATGTCAATGACCTCTAGAGAATAGATCTTCCTCCAAAATGCTTGTATGTAACTGGAACAGATCCTTTTCCCAGAAACATTTCTCATTCTTGCTTCTATGCTGCACAGATTGTTTTGTCAGAGGAGTACCCTATTAGTAAACAGACCAGAGCTTGCTAACATCCTTCTTTTTAAAAATCGACTCAGGCTGAATTCTAACAAAACAGTTTTGGATGGAAAAAGGAGGATGCTTTCCGAAGCCAGATGGTTTATCTAATAGGAATGTTTTCTGATTAGAGAAACAGCAGTAGGCTCATGATCCCAGCAGGTGCCAAACTGGTCCTGCAGTTTACACGGATTTGCAACTGAAAGAGACATGAACCAAAGGGAATCTACTCATTTGTGTGCTATAGTCTATTCTGAGAGTGGGAGGAGGAGGGGGAAAAACATTTAAAAAGGGAAAGGTCCTACAATATCAGCTTAGGATTCTCATTGCATTTTACCAATATGGGGCAATTATCCTCTCCCTTGTAGCAAAGTCAGCCCATTAGATCCAACATCTGCTCTGCTGATGAGATTAATCCAATTCCAATTTCACAAATAGCCACAAAAAAAGTCATATGTATGAATTTTCATGTAAATACGGCTTTGTACAACACTTATTTTTAGTAAATTATTGAGTAATATTTTTGTTATGGGGTGTTCTTATTTATATATTTATTCACTTTCTTACATGCATTCTTATATTTTCTCTCTGTTTCTAGAGGCAATTACTTGGAGTACTAGTAATTAGGAAGACAAAACAATGTTGGTTAAACAGTAAGGGAATTATTTGTTGCTATAGGAAGCATATTCTAGTCAGTGCTGCATTATCTAGGAGAAACTCAATCCTATACCTCTCCTTTGAGTAGTTCAAAATCTGCTGATTAGAAATTACATTTCTGTAAGGGCAGAAATCTCTAAGATTCATTCACATGTGACAGCTTCTCTGAATTTCCTCAGCAAACAGCCACTCACTGAAAGCTAGGAATTTCATAGCAAAAATTTAGGTTAATCTTACTGTCCTCTTAAGCACTACTTCTGCCCCAGAGGGTAGCTTGGTGGTGGAGTGGATAGAGCACTAGTGATAGGACTCAGGAGGCCCTGAGTTCAAATCTTACCTCACACACTTGACATTCCCTAACTGTGCGACGTTGGCCAAATCACTTAACCCCAACTGCCTCATTCTGGGTCATCGGCAGTCATTCTGATGAATATTTGATCACTGGATTCAGAGAGCTCTGGAGGAGAAGTGAGGATGGTGACCTGCACAACCCTCCCTCACTCAAAACAAAGTCAAGTGCAAGTCATGTCATTATTTTTCTGATGACATGGTCTTCTTTGACAACAAAGGACTAACAGACACCTCTGCCCCACCCTCACATTACTCCACAGAAATGCATTATATTTTGGATCAGCTTTATCTGCAGCTGATTTGTCTTCACAGCAATCAGATGTCAATGGCCCCATCATAATTAAGGTGGTACTACTCAAGACATTCTTCTGTCAGGAATTTATAATCTCTCTCCTTTTTTTCATTTCTCTAATCCTATTCACCCAACAAAGTCAAGATGTAACTTTAGTTTCTCCACACAATTAACTTACACAGCTGTCTGAGACATTTTATATCACAGGAAACTCACATAATCTGTCTGAGTCTCTGTTTTCTCATCTGTAAATTGAGTGGTTTGTACTAGGTGAAGACTGAAAACTGCTGTTCTTTAAATCCAGGATTGATTCCATGAAGCTTAATCTTTACTTCTTACTTAAGTCTTGGGGAAATTCCCAGGCTAGCCAAGTTCACTCCTTCCTTCTGTTTCTGACTCTCTTCTTATCATCTCCACATTTTTTCAATGGCCTTTATACATCAGTACATCCCTCTGTCCCCAGCTTTTTCTCTGATTGCTGAGTTCCTCCTCGAAGCTCAATTTTGAGTAAATTCCCAGGTTGACACTCCACTCCTCTCTCATCTTACTTCTTGAGCATGCACACTTTTCCAACATGTCCTTAAGTGGGTACCTTCTCTCCAAACTTTACTTTTCTGCTCCTTTTAAGTTGTTAACTTCTTTCATTAGAGTTGAATCTTCTTGACAGGAGGGTCTGACTTTTTTGCTTATATTTAGCAGTGTTTTGAATGGTGCTTGGCACAAAATAAGTACTTGATAAATGCTTCTTAACTATGTAAATGTTGTTGAAAATGATTATTATCATGAAAACAATCTTCCATCTTTCTTCACTTACTTTCTGATGTAGTGGGTTATGAGAGAAGGCATAAAAGAGAAGGAGAAGGGTTAAAACTAGAACTAATTAGGTAAAATGATATTAAAAAGATAATTTGGGTGCAGTGGTATAGAGCCCTGGAGCGAGAAAGACCTGAATACATATCTGAACTCAAATATTTACTAACTGTGTGATCCTGGAGAAGTCACTTAACTCCAGCTGCCTCAAAAAAAAAAAAAAAAGGCATTTTGGATGTGCCATTATTTATAAATGACATCATACATTACATTTGAAGGAGGAAAAATTTGACAGAAACTGATATTATATATTTAAATAAAATCAAAGTATGCATTTAATAAAACTTATATTAAATGTGATTAAATAGGAAGGTACAAGAGGGAAGCAAAAACTTGAGTTTATTCAACTCAAAAGGCAAATGTTTAGGTCATTTCAATGGGATTGGTCTTGTGAACAAGAGGACCAGATATTAATTTTAAAAGAAGAAGAACTTGGAGAAATTTGGGAGATCTTGATGGTAAATTGAAAGAGAACACCTTGAGACAAAGGGGTTTCCTAGGCAGAATAAAAGATTAAGAGAGAATTCCCTTAATAAGAACCAGAGAAGAAGATTAACAAGATCACAGTATAAACAAGGAAAAGGTAAATAAAACAAATTAACATGAAAAAACAATTTTGAAAGAAATAAGCATTGAGTTAAAATGAAAATATAAATTTGTGTTGGCTATAAAGCTGTAAGGTTAAAGAAAGAAGGTATATGTGGCTATTAAGTGGTTGAGATGTGGTAAAAGGCTATCCACCTTGGAAAAAGGCACTTAGGAAATGAAGTATTAACACCTAAAAGTAATTTAAACTTAAGGATAAGAATCTTTAACTATATAGAAAAAAAAGATGAATCTTGCATTGACTTGCATTGATTACATATTTGTGTTTATGTAATAAAGAACTGGTGAATAATTGCTGCCTATCTTCCAAATATAGGCTTGTGAGGGAAATAATTAGTTTCTATTATATTAATAAGGGGCAGCTAAGTGGTTCAGTGGATAGAGCACCAGTGCAGCAGTCAGGAGGACCTGAGTTTAAATATCACCTCAGACACTTGACACTCACTAGCTGTGTGACCTTGGACAACTCATTTAACTCCAGTTGCCTCATCCTGGGTCATCTCCAGTCATCCTGATGAATATCTGGTCACTGGATTCAGATAGCTCTGGAGGAGAAGTGAGGCTGGTGATCTGCACAGCCCTCAGTCAAAAAACAAAGTCAAGTGCAAGCCATTATTTCTCTGATAGCATGGTCTTCTTTGGTAACAAAGGAGAAACACACATATATTAATAACCCATTATTGAGCAGTATCCAGTTTTTTTAATTTCCTTATTCAGGGAATAATAAGGAAATTCGGTCACTGCAAGTCAGTCTGTCAGAATCTGAAGGGTATCACTAATAAAGATTTCCCTAATCCTCAGAGTACATACATTTAGATCTCAGGCAGGATGCCAACCAACTAGGAGACTTCATTTGTGTTTGATGAATAAACAGAATCCAATCAAGGAGAATTCCTGCCCTGAAACAGTAAATCCCCATCTTTGTACCCCTCCGTTGGAGTTTAGACTGACCTAGTTCATGATGGAGAAAAGCAACCGGAGTGATCAGGGTAGAGCTGCGTTCATTCAGATTATTGTTGTCAGCTGAGTCTCATGATCAAGCCACATTTTCAGCTGGAGGAGCTGAAGCCCTTTAGCCACTTCACTCATAAACTGTTCACCAATCAGTGTTACTGTTCACCTGTAAGGTTTACCTCCTTTTCTAAAAGGTATATTAAGATTTCCAGTGTCTCCATTATGTATCTTGGTTTACTAGGACAAACCATGACCATCAATTTACTTACTATTAGCTAGTCTAGTTAATAAATTGATTATTAATTACCCCCAAAACTCTCTCTCTGGCTTTTCATTCATCACACTAATATTCTTCCTAGAGGGAAAGTTAAGAAAACTGAAGGTGCCTTTCTAGCGCCCATTAAAAACAATGCTACATGGGCATTAATAAGGGTAAAGGTATTGGAAAGTCAGAGGTAAATACATAGACTTGTCAGAATATTTGAGAATAGAATATTGCTGCAAAAAAGAAGAAGGGAAGGGAAAAAACTCTTAAGTATAGTTGTACCTGGAAAAAAAAATATGGCACCCTTCATGAATAGAAGGGAACTGAATGTTCTTAAAGGGATGCAATTGTTTGTCATGCAAAGAATGATAAAGCATAACACAATCAAGAGAGATAATCAAATCAGAGTCAGAGAAATAAGGAATGTATAGTAGTGGTTATTGGGAAATTCCTAAACCATATTTTGAACTAATAACAAGAAAAGTCTATTGTTGTCTTCCCAGTGCACAAACCCAAATCATTAACAAAGACTTCCCCAAAATTTGATAAAAAAGTTAATTATTAACTATTTCTAGTGTTTCACTTGAGCATAAATGATAGCTCTAAAACAAAACTAGGAAGTATTGTATGATGTCATGAAATAAAAAGACTAAATAATAAAAATATTAAATTAAAAATAATAAAAAGATCATTGCCTCACTGTTCTCAATTTTAAAAAGAAAGGAGAAGATAAAAGATGAATTTGCAAGTAAAGAGTTAGCTAAGAATGGGATTCTTACCATAGCTTAATATTTGAGAATGACAGATACTGGTCAAGGATGGAGTATATTTAATACAATAATAGTATTGCTGGTCTAAATTTAATTTCTGCCAAATTGATTTCTAATTTTCCCAGTAACTTTGTAGTATAGTGAATTCTGACCACAGTAGCTACATACTAGGAACTAGGAGTAGAAGATAGTGGAGGGGGTGAAGTGGGAGAGGAGAGTATAATTAAAACCATATGGATTATAATGAGCATAGGAAAGAAAAGGATATCTTTTATATTTTACAGACTACCTGGGCAGAAATAGAAAACAGATGATAAACCAAGCAAGCAAGCATTTATTAAACATATAGTCTGTGGCAAGCATTATGATAAAGGCTGGGTATTTTTTGAAAGAGGGAGTGGGCAACTGTTCTTCATTACAATGAACTCAAAATCTAATGTCTTTGGAAACATACATCAAAGCCCAATCCTACAGTCATGATTATGTACATAAATTACAGGCAGTGGCAAAGTATTAGATAAGGACAATTTTATCCCCATTTCAAAAGGAGAAGTATAACAGATTCTTCAAACTGTAAGGGAATGAGCTTGATGTCATTTTGAGGGCAAGTTCTAGAATGTATCATTAAAGAAACAATCATTGGGTAGTAGAACAAGTGATTACAAAAAAGCCAGCATAGATTCATCAAAAATGGGCCAGATCATACTATCATAATCCTTTTATTGTGACAGCGTTAGTAGGCAGATAGGTAATATGATTGATGTAAATAAAGGTAAAATAGAATTTGGCAAAACATGTGGTCAAGTAGTTTGTACCATTATTATGGAAAAGATGGAAAGAGCTGGAATGGACGATAATAAATTTAGCTGTATTCAGAACTGATTAAAATGTGGGATTCAGGCAAAATTGCTCAGCATCACTTTGGCAAGATCTTCTTTGTAGGCACCTCATGTTATTTATCTTATTTTTTTAAAATGACTGGCCTAGAAAAAGATGTGTGTGTGTGTGTGTGTGTGTGTGATGTTAATCAGATTTGTTGATGATACAAAGATGGAAAGAATAGCTAAAGTTGTGGATGATAGAATTAAAAGTCAAAAAGTATCTGGGCAACTTAAAAAGCATTAGACTGGTTCTGATAAGATAATCTTCAGGAGGAATAAATGTGAATTCTTACACTTGAGTTCAAAGCATGAGCCTCACCAAGTACAAGATGGTGGCAGTTTACCTGAGTAGCAGAACCCAGTCTGAAAGAGACCTGGCCATTCCAGGAATTCATGCATGCATGTTTTTGTTTTATTCTCAAGAATTTGGCATGAAAAAAAAGAAAGAAAAATCCCACAAGAAGTATAAGAAAGGATTTACTCCTGAGCTCTCACAACTATCCTGAAGGTTTCTTTACTCCTTGTAAGGTTTGTAACCCAGATGTATTGGTAATCACAGTACCTATCTCTTCAATGTCACTAGTCCTTGACTAGCTTCTTGGGATCTTTAATTTCATCATGTAATACCTAGTCTATAGTGATAATTCCATAAATGTATGGCTTCAATCACATATAACACCAAAAGTATTCTACCTCACCTGGTACAAAAATGAGCCATTTTCTAGGTTTTCTTATACTATGGTGCTTTTCCTCTACAGTAAGCATATAAAAAATCTACCTTAACTAAAACTGGTTAGCTTTGTGTGGCTCGCTAATCAAGACTCAGGCAAAAATTAACAATGTTAAATACTAAAATAAAATAATCACCACCACTGTTTAAAACAGTCCCTGCATTGTATACAGAATAATAGTATAAGTCTTTTGAAAGTTTCTGGAATGTACTTCCAATAATCTCCCCATTCCTACTTTGATTAAAGTTTCAGTGAAATTTACTGTCAGAGTACAAATTCCCAAAGGCAAAGGGAACCAAAGCAAGCTGTTTGCTTTCAGAGCAACTGTTTCTAACACATTCAAATTACTGATTCCCTTGGTATTTGGTGCTATCTTAATGTTTGAAATATTTTACAAAATTATTTTTAAAAGATAATTAAACCCATTAGCTATATTAGTAATTCTGTACAAGTTCTGTCCTTTTATTCCTCATCAACAACAACCTGGTAATAGCAGGCTACCATATGACAAAATGGGCATGAGATTATCTACATAAATATTATATATGTATATACATATATACATTTAATATCATGATATAGTGCTACAATATGATATATTAGTTTATATGTATATACACACATGCATATACATATATATGTATATATATACATATATATACATATATATTTAATTGTATTAATGTCTTAGCTCAGAGGGTCTTAAACTTTTTTGTCATAGACACCTTTGGCAGGCTGGCAGTCTGGTATACCCTTTCTCACAATATTTTAGAAGTATAAAATAAAATACCGAGGATTAAATTGCAATAGAACCATCACTTAAAAAAAGTTCATTAATCATGATTTGACATGGTGAACTGGGCAGAGCACTGGACTTGAGTGAAGATGACCTGGATGCTAGTTCTGCCTCTAACTCAACTCATCTCTGGGACTTTCATTAACTTAATTATTTGAATCTCACAATAATAGAAACCACATCATAGTACTGTTTGAGGATAAAATTATGTGTATGTACATATGTACGTATGTTTCATTTTGCAAAACTTAAGGCACCGAATAACCATTTTTGTTGTTGATTGCATGACAATTATTGATCTCAGTGTTCCAAGGTAAATGTCTAATACTATGAATAATAGACAAGTAACAGATTCATGATAATGGAAGTATTGATACTGGGAGCCCCTTAATGCATGTAATCAGTTATCTAGATCAAAATGAAGGAAAACAAAAAGTTATCATTAATGGTTTAGATATGAAGATGCATGAATATACAGAAACATTACAACATAAAAACCTACAGTATTTGGTAGGCAGATAGACTGTTAGAGAGATCCCTATCAATGTACATAAACATAAGCATATATACATATATGTACATGTATATATATAGCCTAGTCAAGAATAATTATCACCTCATTTGTTAGTATCTATGAATATATAATATACAACTTCTGTAATGACTTAAGGATGATTTCTTAACTAATCACATCAATTGCTCTGCTTGGTTTCATTCCATGAACATGATGACTCCAATAGGATAATCTCATAACCTGAAATCTCATTATTTTGGAAATTAATTGAGCTTTGATATTCAATACCTCCACAGCCTGTGTCCGCTGATTGTAGGATGGAGAGAGAGAGAGAGAGAGAGAGAGAGAGAGAGAGAGAGAGAGAGAGAGAGAGAGAGAGAGAGAGAGAGAGAGAAGAGAGAAAGAATTAGCTAATTAGCTCTATGGTTACATACACAGGGGAACAGACCATGAATTTTCCTAACAGTCTGAGAAATCTTAGAATAAATAATGACAAGAAAATATTTCAAACCTATATTTTCTTTTTATTTTCCAGTGTGTTACTGAATACTTTTCTTCTGCACGTAGAAGTCACTAAGGATTTGGCCTGTGGGCTCCTCAGGGCTGCATCACAAGTACATAGCTCCACACATCAACACCAGGGTTGGGGGTGAGAACAGGTCATTCTATCCCAGTCACAAGATGATAAAAGGTCTTCTGAGAGAGAGCCAGATGATCAGGTAGTCTCCAATATAAGATAGTTCTAATGAAGCAGTGAGAACATGTTAAAAAGATGGAAGGGTGAGGGAAATTAAGCAGTAGAGGCCCCTGCCTCCAAAACAAGACTGGTCTAGTACTTGTTGCTGCCCATTCTTAGGAGGGGAGCAGACTTCCATAGAAGTGACGGGTGCCTGCAAGCTCTTAGGCCTCCTAGCCACAAAGCTTGCTTGGCCAAGAGTTTCTGAAGTTCCTTCCAGCAAATTTAGCCTTGATGTCCAGCTCTTCCTTAATTCTGAGAAGCTGGTTATACTTGACCAGACGCTTAGATTGGCAGGGGGCACCAATTGTGATCTGCCCAGTACAGACAACCACCACCAGGTCTGCAATGAAGGTATGTTCAGTCTCCCCAGAACAATGGGAAACTATTACTCCCCACCCATTGGATTGGGTCAGCTTGTACACCTGGAGAGATTTAGCCATGGAGCCAATCTGGTTTACTTTGAGTAGGAGGCAATTGCAGGTCTTCTTTTTCACAGCCTTTTCAGTTCACTTGGAATTGGTCACTGTGAGATCCTCTCTTACCATCTAGATGCCGGCAGTGGAAGTGAAATTTTTCCATGCTTCCAAATCATCCTGGTCAAAGGGACCTTCAATAGACACCACTGGATCATCCTTGATGGGGCTCTTGTAGAGGTCTCCAAACTCAGAAGGGGAGATATATCTGTTGGAATCATCAGGAGACTTGAAGTCTGTCATATTTCCCAGATTGGAAGAATTCAGAGACAGCAACATCCATGCCAATTAAGACCTTATCAGTATAGCCAGCCTTACCAATAGCATTCTTTATCAGGTCTACAGCTTCTTTATTCTCTAGGATGTTAGCCACCCTCATTTCCTACATTGGTGGTGTCCTGTCCATATTTCTGTTCAGCCCCATTCTTCAGGTTGTGGTACACCTCAGTTCCAATGTGCATGGCCTTCTTAAAGTTTTCTGATCCAACAGGAGGATCATGAACTCCTGCATGGCCAACTTATTACCAGCATAGAAGCCATCGTTGATCATGTTGAAGGCTGGAACTGGCAGGATGACTTTATCATTGCCTGCAAGGTCAGCAATGTGATGGTACAGGGAGACACCTTTCTCAGCAGCTCTGGCCTTACAAACAGCAAGAGACACTCCCAAAATGGCATTTGCACCAAATTTAGATTTATTCTCAGTGCTGTCCCTCTCTATCATTAATGTGTCAATCTTCTCCTGCTCTACAACACTCTCTATCATCAATGTGTCAATCTTCTCCTGCTCCACAATATTCAATTTCTTGCTAATCAGGGTCAGGGTAATAGTTTTACTGATGTGCTCAAGCACTTTTGAGACACTTTTCCCCATGTAGTAAGTCTTATCATTGTCTCAGAGCTCCAGGGCTTCATGGATACCAGTAGAAACATCACTAGACCCAGCAGCTTGGAATTGACCTTTTACATTGTAGAGAAAAACTTCAACTGTGGAGTTTCCAGGGGGTGGAGCCAAGATGGCGGAGTAGAAGGATGCACGTTTACGAGCTCCGAACCCACAACCCATAGAATTAAGGTAAAAAGAGATCCCCATAAATTCTGAATCACTGCAGGGGGTGCATACATATAGGGGAAGAGATTTCCGTTCCAGTGAGCCCTGGAGAGCCGTCCCTGGGGTCCATCGCATCCCGGAAAGCGGACCCCACCCCAACGCTGCCCTGGCCACGACCCCAGAGAAGCTGACCAGAGCAGTCTTCAGAGACGGAAGCTCCGGCAGCTGGGAAAGTCCCTCCGCCCACAGAAGCTACAGGTCAGTGAGAGAGAAAGCTAGGCTAGGGGAGGGGAGCGGAGCATCTCCGTGACTCAGGCCCCCCTGGGAGGAAGCAGCGGAGGCAGAGGAGTGGGCGGAGGGTGAGGCAGCAGCGGCAGCAGACAGGATCTTAATTACTGAAAGTCTTTGCAACCTGAGGGAACTGAGCCGGGGAGACGGCCCTGCCCCCACCCCGCTCTATTACTGAAGGCATCCGTATTAAGCCCCTGACGGAAGTGAGCCTAGGAGGCGGGGCCCCCCACCCCGCCCCCACCCGCTCCCTTCCTGAAAGTCTCTGCATAAAGCCCCCGAGGGAACTCAGCCTGGGAGGCGGCTCTGCCCCCACCCCAGCGCCAATTTGAATCTCAGAGGCCAAGCACTAGCTGGGCGGATCCAGGCAGGGGTGGAAAGGAATTTCAGAAGTCAAGTAACTGGCTGGGAAAATGCCTAGAAAAGGGAAGAAAAATAAGACTATAGAGAGTTTTTTCCAAAAAATGCAAATTATCCCGACCTTCGGATCTGATGGCAAGGACGAGGACGTATTCTTGCCATCAGGGAAAGACGTGGAGGGCGGGGCCTCAGTACCCCAGACACCCCAGGGTGGTGGCGGGTGGGCTCAGGCCTTGGAAGAGCTCAAAAAGGATTTTGAAAGTTGAGTTAGACAGGTGGAGGAAAAACTGGGAAGAGAAATGAGAGAGATCCAAGAAAAGTATGAAAAACGGGTCAATACCTTGGTAAAGGAGACCCAAAAAAATGCTGAGGAAATTAACACCTTGAAAAATAGGCTCACTCAATTGGCAAAAGAGGTTCAAAAAGCCAATGAGGAGAAGAATGCTTTCAAAAGCAGAATGAGCCAAATGGAAAAAGAGGCTCAAAAGCTCACTGAATTTAATAGTTCTCTCAAAATTAGAATGGAACAGATGGAGGCTAATGACTTTCTGAGAAACCAAGAAATCACCAAACAAAACCAAAAGAATGAAAAAATGGAAGAGAATGTGAAATATCTCATGGGAAAAACAACTGACCTGGAAAATAGATCCAGGAGAGACAATTTAAAAATTATGGGACTACCTGAAAGTCATGATCAGAAAAAGAGCCTAGACATCATCTTCCATGAAATTATCAAGGAAAACTGCCCTGACATTCTAGAACCAGAGGGCAAAATAAGTATTGAAAGAATCCATCGATCACCACCTGAAAGAGATCCAAAAAGAGAAACTCCTAGGAACATTGTGGCCAAATTCCAGAACTCCCAGCTCAAGGAAAAAATCTTGCAAGCAGCTAGAAAGAAACAATTCCAATACTGTGGAAATACAATCAGGATATCTCAAGATCTAGCAGCTTCTACATTAAGGGATTGAAGGGTGTGGAATAGGATATTCCAGAAGGCAAAGGAACTAGGACTCAAACCAAGAATCACCTACCCAGCTAAACTGAGTATAATACTTCAAGGGAAGATATGGTCTTTCAATGAAACAGAGGACTTTCAATCATTCTTAATGAAAAGACCAGAACTGAAAAGAAAATTTGACTTTCTAACTGTGGAGTTTCCATGAGAATCAATGATCTTTCTTGACTGGATCTTTTAAATAGATATGTTGAATTTCTGTATAGGGCTTCCTCCACTGGGCTCAGACAACAGAGGCTGAAGGCAAACCTATAGTTTTCTATCACTTGTCCATATTAAGTTGTCATAACTAAGTCTGTTAGAGTCCAAAGGTTTCTTTAGATAAGGTTTGTGAACTTTTTAGCTATAAATATTCTGATAATTGTACTTCAATAATAAGACTCTCATTTACAATTATACATATATACATATATTCACATATATGCACATATGCAAGTCTGTGTGTATATCATTTAAAAAACATTATTCTAAGAAAAAGTCTATGAATTTCACCAGAAAGACAAAGGGTTTTGGAACAGATAAAAGTTTAAAAAATGTTTGTGTTAGACCAATATATTTCACATCATTTAGAGAAATCTGATGGTCACCATAACAACATTCCTTTGCTCTGCCTCTCTCCCAAAAGTATATTCAATAAGAAAAACTCTCTTCAACAGGACATGATTACACATTCCAAGTAGCACAATGGAAAATATTGTCACTTTGAAAAAAAAATTTTAAAATATATACATATATATATATATTAAAGAATCACCTCAATAAAATGAATTTTTATAATTTATCTAAAGTTGATCTCTTAAGGATCTTAGAATCCCCTGCTACTTTTTTTAGGACTAATGTCCTAAACTGAAGCTATATGGAATTGAAAAACACTATTTGTTTTTTTCATTTTTTTTTTCTTGAAAATTGTGTTGGTTGAGTGTGGAGCAAAGATGGTGGAGTAACAGCACGGACTTTCTAGAGTGCTCCTGCCAAGCCCAGTCAAATACCTGTAAAAATGGCTCTAAACAAGTTCTGGAGCTGCAGAACCCACAGAATGATGCAATGAAGCAAATCTCCATCTGAAGATAGCCTGAAAGATCACCAGGAAGTCTCTATTGTGCCACGCTGGGGACAGGGTAAAGTTCAGCATGAACCATGCCAGCATAGACAGGAACTAAGCAGGCCTTGGGGAGACTGAATCTCTCACACTTGTGGCAGTTTCAATATTTCAGGACCCCCAAACACCAAGAGCAAATTGGCAGGTTAGTAGAAAAAGTCTGTGGGAACAGTGTGGGAGAGTGACAGCAGAGGGGGAAGGAGGTGGAGGAACCCAAGGCAGCCACAGCAGCAGCAGGGACAGACATAGTGACTGTTTTTGAAGTTCTAAGCCCACAGATTGTGGGAAGCAAGCAACTGACAGTATACCCCTAACCTTACTGGAAGCAGAGATCTACCTTGACAAAGAGCTCAAAAGTAAAGTAAATGATAGGAGGAATGAGCAAAAATCAGAAAAAAAGAATCAGATTGTAGAATCTCACTTTGGTGACAAGGAAGACCAAAGCATGCAAACAGAAGAAAACTAAGTCAAAGCTCCTGCATCCAAAGCCTCCAAGAAAAATATGAATTGATCTCAGGCCATGGAAGAGCTCAAAAAGGATTTTGAAAATCAAGCAAGAGAAGGAGAGAAAAAATTGGGAAGAGAAATGAGAGTGATACAAGAAAATCATGAAAAACAAGCCAACTACTTGCTAAAGGAGACTCAAAATATACTGAAGAAAATAACATTTTAATAAATAGATAACCCAAATGACAAAAAAAATCCAAAAAAGCCAATGAGGAGAAGAATGCCCTAAAAAGCAGAATTGGCTAGACAGAAAAGGGGATCCAAAGGCTCACTGAAGAAAATAATTCCTTAAAGGTTAGAATGGAGCATATGGAAGCTAATGACTATATGAAAAATCCAAAAAAGTATAAAACAAAACAGAAGGAATGGAAAAATAGCAGACAATGTAAAATATCTCATTGGAAAACAACTGACCTGGAAAATAGATCCAGGAGAGACAATGTTAAAAATATGGGCCTACCTGAAAGCCATGATCAAAAAAAGAGCCTAGACATCATCTTCCATGAAATTATCAAGTTATACTACCCTGATACTCTAGAACCAGAGAGTAAAATAAATATTGAAAGAATCCATCAATCACCTCCTGAAAGAGATTCCAAAAGACAAACTCCTAGGAATATTGTAGCCAAATTCCAGAATTCCTCGGTCAAGGAGAAAATACTGCAAGCAGCCAGAAAGAAACAATTTGAGTATTGTGGAAATACAATCAGGATATCACAAGGTCTAGCATCTTCTACGTTAAGGGATTGAAGGACTTGGAATATGATATTCCAAAAATAAAAGAAACTAGGATTAAAACCAAGAATCACCTCCCCAACAAAACTGAATATAACACTTCAGGGGAAAAATGGTCATTCAATGAAATAGAGGACCTTCAAGCATTCTTGATGAAACTATCAGAGCTAAGTAGAAAATTCAACTTTCATATGTAAGAATCAAGAGAAGCATGCAAAGGTCAACAGGAAAGAGAAATCATAAGGGACTTACTAAAGTTGAACTGTTTACATTTCTGCATGGAAAGATAATATTTGTAACACTCGAAACTTTTCTCAGTATTTGGGCAGTTAGAAGGATTATATACATATAAACAGAGGGCAGAGAGTGAGTTGAATAGGAAGGGATGATAGCTAAAAAAATAAAATTAAGGGTTGAGAGAGAAATATATTGGGAGGGAAAAAGGAGAAATGGGATGAGGCAAATTGCCTCTCATAAAAGAGGCAAGAAAAAGTTTTTCAGTGGAGGGGGAAAAGGAGGAGGTGAGAGGGAAAAAATGAAGTTTACCCTCATCACATTTGTCTTAAGGAGGGAATACCATTCACACTCAATATGGTATGAAAATCTATCTTACACTACAGGAAAGTAGAGGAGAAGATAAGTGGGGTGTGAGGGGATGATAGAAGGGAGGGAAAAATGGGAGGAGGGAGTAATTAAAAATAATACTTTTGGGGAGGGACAAAGTCAAAAGAGAGAATAGAATAAATGGGGGGGCAGGATAGGATGAAGTAAAATATGGTTAGTTTTTCACAACATGGCTTTTATGGAAGTCTTTTGCATAGCTACACAAGTATAACCTATATTGAATTGCTTGCCTTCTCTGTGGGGATGGGTGGGGAGGGAGGAGGGGAGAGAAGTTGGAACTCAAAGTTTTAAAAACAAATGTTAAAAATTGTTTTTACATGCAACTGGGAAATAAGATATACAGGTAATGGAGCACAGAAACCTATCTTGCCCTACAATAAAATAATGGAGATAGAGATAAGGGAAGGGAGGGGGTGTGATAGAAGGGAGAGCACCTTGGGGCAAAGGGTAATCAGAATGCACCATGTCTTTGGGTGGGGGGAAGGGAGAGATGGGGAGTAAATTTGGAGCTCACACTCTTGTCAAAATGAATGTTGAATACTAAAAATAAATTAATTTACAAAAAAAAACAAAAAAACAAGAAAATTGTGTCGGTTGCTTTTGGAATAAAGTTAAATCAAGGGAGAATCAAGTAAGAGTTGCTTTTATCATTTAATCAAAAATAAATCATTCAACAATTATTATTATTAAGAAACTACTACATTCCAGATGCAAGACCAGGCACTCTGGATACAAGGATTAAAAAAAAAGAAACTGTCCCTTTCCTCAAAGAGACTGTGTCACATACAGGACATATGTGCATACAAAAGATATATTAAAATACACAAATTCAAGGAATATGGAGAAAGGCAATAGCATATGATAATTAATATTACAGTAGAGTATTACTCAGAAAACACCTATACATCATCATTTTGGAAAAGTATTTTCTCAAAGGTCAGCAGAATTAATTCTGAGACACATTTAAACAACAAATTGTAACAATTAGATATTGGCCCTGTGGCTGTCTATCCTCTGAGGCCCAGTTTAGCTTAACTTACAGAAGTTCACCATCATGTTGTTTGAAGAACAATCATTTTTGTAGTGACAGAAATACTGAAAGTTAATCCAAAACAGAAAAGGTTGCCATCTGTGTTGGCAGAGGACTTGCCCAGGTGTACACAATCATACTTGCGGAAGAATGATGATCACAGAACTTTTAAGGTCAAGAGAAACATACATTCGAAATTCAAGGTTTCCTCCCCTAATTTCTCTTCCTCTTATTGGTCAGTTCCTCCTAGGATCAAAAGAAATTAAGGTAAATGGTGAGAGAGAAATGTAGTGGGAGGAGAGAAGGTGAAATGGAATGGGGTAAATTATGTCTCATTCAAGAGGCAAGCAGGAGACTTTTTAGTGGAGGGAAAAAGAGGAGAGCTGAGAAAAAAACATGAAGTTTACCCTCATCACATTCTACTAAAGGAAGGAATAAAATGCACACTCATTTTGATATGAAAACCTATCTTACAGTACAGGAAAGTGGGGGAGAAGGAGCTAAGCAGGGTTGGGGGGATGATGGAAGGGAGGGCAATGGGAGGAGGGAGCAATTTGAAGTCAACACTCTTGGGGAGGGACAGGATCAAATGAGAGAATAGAAGCAATGGGGGGGCAGGATAGGATGGAGGGAAATACAATTAGTCTTACACAACATGACTATTATGGAAGTCATGTGCAAAAGTACACAGATAGGGACTATATTGAATTGCCTGCCTTCCCAAAGGGAATGGGTGTGGAGGGAGGGATGGGGAGAATTTGGAACTCAAAGTTTTAGGAACAACTGTTTAGTATTGTTCTTGCTAGTAGGATATAAGAAATACAGTTAATGGGGAATAGAATGTCATCTGACCTTACAGGACAAAAGAAGATGGGGACAAGAGAAGAGAGGCATGATAGAAGAGAGGGCTGATTGGTGATAGGGGAAATTAGAATGCTCTGTGTATTAGGGTGGGAGGATGGGATAAATGGGGAGAAAATTTGGAACCCAAAATTTTGTGAAAATGAATGTAAAACGTTAAATAAATAAATTTATATTTAAAAAAAAATCTTGCCAGTAATGACTGAGAGAGACCCTCCACTGTGATTGTTGCAGGACAACCTATTTTCTTTACCTTTATAGAGATGGAAAATGAAGGCATTCGTGAACTCCTCACAGATAGCCTCTGCTTGCAATGTAACCTGGAAAATTCCAGTCAGCTTTTGCATTAGCAATGGTCCCCCTACCTTGCAAATATCAGCTGGAATAGAATCACCACAAGGTGCTTTGCCACATGAAAGGAGCCCAATGGCAAACAAAACCTCTTCTTCAGTTGAAAGTTTAACTAAGGATGGATAGACTTCAACCTGAGGTAAATGGTCAATGGCCTCAGCATTGATGATGGTCTGTTGAGAACACAATGAAAGTGTTCAGCCTATGTCTCTAGGATCATGTCCTTATCACTAATCAATGTGTCTCCATTATCACTGACTAATTGTGATGCACCATAGGTTTTCGGTCCATAAATAGCTTTCAATGAATCACAAAAGTGTTTTACTATCTGCATAAAACTGAATTTGATCTGCCTTCTTACTGACCCAGGAATCATGCATCTCTCTAAACTTTGCTTGTGCTTTACTTTTGATGAAATTAAATGCTATCTTCTTAGAGATGGATGAACTATTCTGCTGGTAAATCCTGCAGAGTTCTCACTTTTTATTAGGCAATTTCTGAATTTCCCCATCATTTTCATCAAAGCAGTCTTGGTGTTTGCAAGTGCCTTGACCACATGAGCAAATGCAGTGCTGTACATCAAATCTCTGAAAGCTGTCCACTCCTTTTCTGCTCCATTGTTTCCAACTGAGTGTTGACTCAATTGTCCCTCCAATTTAGCAACAAATCGTTCATAATCAGAAAAGAGCTCTAATTTGTTGACATTAACTCTCCTGATACTCGTTTTGCCTTGGGGATAGCACTTTTGATCAGTGTGAATATTTGGCTTGAACATGATAAGTCTATGACCGGTTCAGCACTCTGCACCACACATTTCCTTCATCATTCTCACATCTTGTCTGTCTCTTCTCCTTATAATCACATAGTCTGTTAGATGTCAATGTTTGCTGTGAGGGTGCATCCATGAAATTGTGTTGCGTTAAGGTAAACAGAAAACAGTATTGGTGATGATAAGGTGATGTGGTGCACAAGTCTTCGGCAGTCCATGAACACTGCTGTTGCTTTTTCCAACTGAAATCCTCTACAGGACTCCCAGCCATGACTGCTAGTCTGAGCCTACTTTAGTATTAAGTGATTATCAAAATGCAAGCTGAACTGGGATAAGGGGAGATATGGGGAGAAAATTTGGAGCTCAAAATCTTGTGGAAGTGTCTGGTGAAAACGAAAAATAAATAAATAAATTTTAAAATAACAGATGAATTTTAAAAAATATATTACAAGTAGTCAGAAAGAAACAATTCAAGAATTACAGAAATACAATCAGGATTCAGGAGTTTCTACAATAAAGGATCAGAGGCTTGGAATATGGTATTCCAGAGGTCAAAGGAGATAGGATTAAAACCAAGAATTACAACACAATTTATATACATATATATGTATATATATACATATATATAAAATATAGCAATATAATATTAAATGTTGAATGGAATGTAATGGCAGAGAGAGAAAGCGAGAGGAAGAATGAAGCAAATCATCTCCCATAAAAGAAGTACAAAAGACTTTTAACACTGGAGGGGAAGATGGGGGCAGGGCGTGGGCATTGAAAAGGAATGAATGAGCCTTACTCTCATTGGATTTGTATTAAGGAAGGAATAACACACACATAATTGGTTATGGAAATCTATCTTACCTTGCAGGAAGGCATAGAGGAAGTAGATAGGATAGGGAGGGTAATAGAAAGTTGGGCAGATTGAAGGAAGAGTTATTCAGAAGAAAACACTATTGTTAGGGCACAGGTCAAGGGAAAGAATAGAATAGATGGAGGGCAGGAAAAAGATAGAGGGAAATGTGCTTAGTTTTTCACAAAATGGCTGTTATTGAAGTGTTTTGCATGTCTACACATATATGATCTACATTGAATTACTTGTTTTTTCAATGAGAATGGGTGGAAAAGGAGGAAGGGATAGAATGTAGAACTCAAAGCTTTAAAACTGAATGTTAAAATGTAAAAAAATTGGGGATGGATCCAACATGGCAGAATAGAATCACAGATCTGCTTGAGTTCTCCCAGCAAACCCCTTAAAATACCAATAAAATTACTTTAAACAAATTCTATTTAGTAGCAGTAACCACACCATGAAAGAGTAAAAAAGATTTCCAGTCCAAGAGAGCCAAGAAATCTGACAAGAAGGGTCTATCATGATGGGCTTTGAGAAGAACAGAGCCCAGTGTGGGTTGAGCTGCCAGAGATAGAACTGGAGCAGGCTTCAGGCAATGAATCATGAGCAGCAACCATGGTTTCCAGGTTTTACAACTCACAAATGCCAAAGACACCTTCAAAGGTCAGCGAGAAAACTCTTTCACCCAGGTGAAAATGGAGCTTGGACAAGGTCCAGCCCCAGCCCCAGGGCATATGCAGTCAGTACCTCAAGAGTGGTCACTTCTGGAACTCTCAGACTACAGACCCTAGGGGAATCAACCTGCTGATCTGGATCTCAGTCCTGAATGTTGGTCTTGGGGTAAGGAGGAGTGCTGGCATGGCAGAGGTAGTGGCAGCCTTGGAAAGGGAATCCTCTTTGCAGTTCCAGGGCAGAAAAGATGGCTTGGGGTTGCTCACAGATCAGAGTGGAGACAAGGAGAGGAGTAAACACTTCTCCCTTGACTATGTCACTTTGGTGTAACTGAAAACTTATATGTCCCTAGAAATACCTCTGAGAAGAGCCACACAAAACCTCTGAAGCCTGGGGCAGTATTCCCTCCACTTGACAAAGGACTCAGATGTCAAATAATTGGCTGGGAAAATGCTCAAAAGCAAGGAAGGGGGAAATAAAACTATAGAAGATTGCTTTCTTGGTGAAAAGGTATTTTCTTCCATCTTTTGAGACGAGGAAGAGCAAAGCATACAATCAGAGGAAGACCAAAGTGTACAACTGGAGGAAGACAGCAAGGTCACAGCTCCTACTACCAAAGCCTCCAAAAAGAATGCAATGGTTTCAGCCCATGAAAGTGCTCGAAAAGATTTTGAAAAATCAAGTAAGAGAGGTGGAGGAAAAATTTGAAAGAGAAATGGGAGCAATGCAAGAAAATGATGAAAGATGAGTCAACAGCACAAAGGAGTCCCAAAATTACACCTTTAAAAATAGACTAACCTAAATGGCCAAAGAGGTCCAAAAAGCAAATGAGGAGAAGAGGGCCTTAAAAAACACAATTGACTAAATGGAAAAGGAGGTCTAAAAGCTTACTGAAGAAAATACTTCTTTAAAAATTAAAATGAACCAGATGGAAGCTAATGACTTTATCAGAAAGCAAAAAGTTATAAAACAAAAGCAAAAGAGGGAAAAAATAGAAAAAAAAAATGTTTAATATCTCATTGAAAAAAAGACAACTGACCTGGAAAATAGATCCAAGAGAAATAATTTAAAAAATATTTGTCTACTTGGAAATCATCATCAAAAAAAGAGCCCAGACATCATCTTGCAAGGAATTATCAAGGATAACTGCCATGATATTCTAGAACTACAGGGTAAAATAGAAATGGAAAAAAAATCATCAATCACCTCCTGAAAAGATACCCCAAAAGGAAAACTTCTAGGAATATTGTAGTCAAATTCCAGAGTTCCCTGGTCAAGGAGAAAATATTATAAGCAGCCAGCAAGAAATAATTCAAATATTATGGAAATACAATCAGGATAACACAGGATTAAGCAAATTCTATACTAGGGAATCTAAGGGTTTGGATAGGATATTCCAGAGGTCAAAGGAGATAGTATTAAAACCAAGAATCACCTATGCAGCAAAACTGAGTATAATATTTCAGGGGTAAAATGGAATTTAAGTGAAATACAAGACTTCCAAGCATTCTTGTTGAAAAGACCAGAGCTGAATAGGAAATTTGACTTTCAAATACAAGAATCAAGAGAAACATGAAAGGATAAACAAGAATGAGAAACCATAAGTAGCTCATTAAAGTTGTAGTGTTTACATTTCTACCTGAAAAGATGATATTTGTAACTCTGAGACATTTCTCAGTATTAAGATAGTCAGAGGGAATATCTGTGTGTATGGTTATGTATGTATGCTTACACTGTACATATACATGTATATGTGTAGGTAGGTATGTATACGTGTGTGTGTGTGTGTGTATACACAAAGGGCACAGGTTAATATGAATGTGAAGGAAGAATATCTAAATAATAAAATTCACTGTTGAGTGGAATGTACTAGGAGTATGAGAAAGAAAGAGGTGGAATACAACAAATTATCTCACACAAAATCACCAAGAAAGAGTTTTTACAATGGAGGGGAAGAGGAAGGAGATGAAAGGGAATAAATGAGCCTTACTCTCATGGGATTTGGCTTAAGAAACACACACTCATCGGGTATGGAAATCTATTTTGTCCTGCAGTAAAGCAGTAGGGAAGCAAATGAGAGAGAGAAGAATGGACAGAAAATTGGGGAAAAGGATAATCAGAAGCAAACACTTCTGTGGGGGGACATGTTAAAGGAAAGGACGGAATAAATGGAGGACAGGGCAGAGGGAAATGTGGTTGCTCTTTCACAACATAACTATTATGGAAGGGTTTAGCATAGCTACACATTTATGACCTATACTGAACTGCTTGCTTTCTCAATGATGGTGGTTGGTAAGGCAGGAAGGGAGAGAATATGGAACTAAAAGCTTTAGAAATTGGTATTAAAATTGCTTTTTCATAAAACTGAGAAATAAGATGTACAAGCAATGGGGTACAGAAATCTAATTTGCCCTACAGGAAAAGAGAGGGAAGAGGGATAGAAGAAGGGGGTGGGGGTGGTGATAGAAAGGAGGTTAGATTGGAGAAGGGAGTGAATGGAGTGCATACTATCCTGAGGTGTGGAGTGGTGAGAGATGGGGAGAAAATTTGGAATTCAAATTCTTATGGAAGTGATTGTTGAAAACTGAAAAATAAATTATATATTAAATAAGAAAAAATAAAAGTTAAAAAAATTCACATGCGACTGGGAAATAAAATATTCAGGAGAAGGGTTACAGAAATCTATCTCACTCTACAGGAAAATAAAGGGGAGGGAATGGAAGAAGGGGGGTGATAGATGGGAGGATGAGATGCATAATAATCCGGGATGGGGGTGGGGAGAGATAGGGAGAAAATTTGGATTTCAAAATCTTGTAGAAGTGAATGTTGTAAACTAAAAATAAACATATTATATATATATTTTTTTTAAAAAAAGGAAATATGCATAATCTACCCAAAGGGCTATAAAACTGTGTATACCCTTTGATTCACCTCTGCTAGGTCTACAAATCAAAGACATAAAAAATGGAACAGGAAAATGAGCTATTTGTACAAGAATATTTGTAGCAGCTCTTTTTGTTTTGGTTAGAAATTGGAAACCTGCAAAGACTTTCGTGAACTGATGCAAAGTGAGTTAAACAAAACGAGAACATTGTACACAGGAACAATATTGTTCGATTAAAACCTATCAGTGATTTAGCTATTCTAAGCAGCATAATGATCTAAGACAGTCCCAAAGGACTCATGATGAAACATGCTATCCATTTCGAGAGAAAGACCTGATGTTCTCTGAATACAGACTGAAACATATTTTTCACTTTCTTTTTTTGTTGTTTTTCAAATCTTCCTATGTAGAACGAATGGAAATGTTTTGCATGATTGCACATGTATAACCTTTATCAGATTGCTTACCATTTCAGGGAAAGGAGGCAGAAGGAAGGGAGGAAAGAATAGAATTTGGAACTCAAAACTTCTAAAAGTTAAAAATTGTTTTTACATGGAATTGGGGGGAAATCAAATATTAAAAAGAAAAATAAAGAGACCATGAACAAGTTGAGAAAGCAAAGATGGATAGGTTATGATCTACACTGATACAGAGAATACCTACCACTATTAAATCCCAGATTTATTGAATTTGTGATGATGACTTTTTATATTCAGAGAAGCAGGATGGCAACAATGAAAAGGAGGCAAGTTATAGAAGGTATGAGCCCTTGATTTGTAGTCAGAATAGTTGGGTTCACATGCTATAGGATTTTGCCTGGATCTTTTTGGCTCTCAGTTTTTTCATCATTATACAGATAGGATTAGCCTAGTTGGTCTTTAAAATATTATCAGCTCTAAGGCCTATAACCCTGATACCAGAATCAGAACTATTTGTAGAGCAATAGAAGTACTAGACTTGAATTGTATCTGATATTTATTATCTTTGTAAAATTGGAAAATTGTGCAACATCCCTCTGGCTCAGCTGTCAGTCAGACAATAGCCAGAGGGTAGTCAAACTAAATCATACTTCAAGTCCCTTCCAGCTACAAACTAACACTATTCTCCTTTCTAATAGTAAAACTTCCTTATTATCAATGTACGAAAGAGAAAAGAAATGGTATTGAACTGGCATAATGAACCAAACATGAGCAGTTTCATCTCTACCCAGTGTGGGAGATGTGATGCTTGAAGTAGGCTTATCCAACCTTGATTTCTGGTAATCACATCAGATAAGACTAGCCCTCACTGGGTGTATAAAGTGAGTTCAGTGAAATTGTAAGTTAAAGTAAGATCTCAGGAAGTTTATGGAGAACACTTGGCTGTCATTACCTCGGGTGCTCCTTTACTCTATGTTGCTATTGTTATATAAGCCCCAAAGAGATCATGCTCATAGTTTTATTTTCCTATATAGTCCACATGGTCGGGCTATTCTTAGAAGAAAGACTATAGGATCAATACTAAATGTGATCTGAGCATTGTGTCGTGTAGATGTGGCTACAGAACCCTCTATATGATATAATGAGCAGAGCCCTGGATATGTATTTAAATCTTCTTCAGAAACCAACTAGCTATGACCTGTGCAAGTATTTAACCTTGCTTGGCCAATATCCTGTTCTATTAAATAAGAGTGCTGGACAAAATTACCTCCAAGGTCCCTTCCATCTCTAAATCTACGATACTATATTATTAATATTTTATCACTCAGGAAAATTTTCCAATGACATGTGAAATCATGACAAAATTTAATGGAATCACTTCCTCCAATTCTTATTTGTTTTACTCTGGAAAAGCCAATCTAGGACCAGTTATTCATTAAGCCTTCCCTCTGAGATTTCTTCCCAACTGCTCTATGTATATCCTTTCTGTATCTAGCTAACCATATGCCTTCTTCACTATTAGAATGGGAGCCTCTGGCGGATGGAGACTGTTATTGCTTTGGAACTTTTTTTTTTCCCCTTCTTTGTATCTGCAGCATTCATCACAATGTCTGGCACATTAATTTTCATGTGATTCCAACAGGAATAGGGTTTTCTATTTGTTCACTTGTTTAGTTTTCTTTTTGTTTGCTTGTTTGTTTTGACCATTGGCAAAAAAAAAAAATAGCTGTTTCTATTTCCTTTTGTTAGACTGAAATATGCAAGATCTCTAATTAGTCTTCTGGTAGCTTAGGTATTTCCTGTTTTTCAAGGTATTCCTCTATTTCTTTAGTGTCCTGGGTTGTGCAAGCATATAACTGTGAATAGTAGATATGAATAATTATTTTTATATCTTCTAATTTTGTTGTCAGTTTCTTCATTATTTTGGTTAGACATTTTGTCCTTTGATTTTTAAATCAAATAATAAAAAATTTTCAACTTTGTTAGTATGTTAAAAGAATTAGCATTTAGTTCTGTTTATCAGTAAAATAATGCTACTTTGGTTTTCAATCAATTTTCCCACCAATTTTCATTATCACTTTTTTTACTTACTTTGAGTTTATTAAATGACTTTCTACATTTTCTAAGTGCACATTAATCTTTTTATTCTTTTCCATTTTTTTTTAGCATAAACTTTTAGGAATTGATAGATAGTAGGTTGATACATGAATAGATGTAAATAGGCATATATGTATATATCACATATCATAATTTATGTATTTGTTAGTCACAATATGTGCACACACATGTAAATATATGTATTGAATATATGTACTATATGAATAAAATGTTTCTGTATTTCATATATCTGTATACGTTTATAGTCCCCATAGTGCTGCTTGAGCTGCACGCCAGAAATTTTGTTTCATCATTATCATTTCTTTCAAATAAATATTGATTCTATAATTTTTTCTTTTACTTGCACATCTTTTGGGATTTCACTGTTAATTTTTGAGGTTTGTGTCTTTATGGTGCTCCATCAACAAATTATTATCTTTATTTTATATATATATATGTTTGTAAATTACATTTTTAATATTTCACTTTTATAGAATTATATACAATATATCTATGCCCTGATAAATGTTAATTTTTTTAAAAAGTTGTAATTACTATGCTACAAATATGTATAATACTAAGAGTATCATTTAGAAGGCAACATCAATGTTTTAGCACTGTTTTTTTCAAGGAATTTTTTTAGTTTTGTCAAAACAAAAAGATATTTTGTCTATTATTATTATCAGCAGCAGCATCTATTACTATTACCCAATGTACATTTCCTTTATGAATTTAGATGCTATCATATTTGAAACAAAATTTCAATATTTTTATTGACTTACATGTTCTTCTTTAAGCATAATGAAATTACTTTATTTATTTGTATTTAAATTATGAATGTTTCTTTTCTTTGTCTCATACCATGATCACATCTACTTAAATTTTCTCATAAATTTTCTTCCATCCCCTAAAATTATTCTGCGTATGTCTTTGAATTTTAAGTGTGTTTCTTGTAAGTGAGACACTGGAATTTTTACTCTTATCTAATTTGTAGATATCTTTCTTTCACTTTGAAGATTATTTAATCTATTAATATTCAAATACATGAAATTCAAGCTTATTTTTTCCTTTACTTTTTAAATTTGATTATTATATTTGTTTTCAGTTTTCAACAATCACTTCCACAAGTTTTAAATGTGCTCCTCTCCATCTCCCTTACCTCCTGGAGACTGCAAGCCATCTTATATGGGCTCAACACATACATTCTTATTAAATACATTTTCACATTATTCATATTGCATACCAGGATTAAAATGAATGGGAGGAAGTATGAGTAAAGGTAAACAAAACCAAAAATAACAAAAGCGAAAACAGCCTGCTTCATTCTGTGTTCTGATTCCACAGTTCTTTCTCCAAATGTGGCAGACATTTTGCCTTGAGTCCTTTGGGAATGTTTTACATCCTTGCATTTCTGTGAAGGGCTAAGTCTTTCAGAAACATTCCTTACATCGTGTGGCTGTTACCGTGTATAATATTGTCTTGGTTCTTCTCATTTCACTCATCATCAGTTCACATATGTCTTTTCAGTTTTTTCTGAAGTAAACCTGTTAGTCATTTCTTATAGAACAGTACTATTCCATTACATTCATATGCCACAACTTATTCAGCCATTCCCCAATTGATGGACATTCCCTCAATTTCCAGTTCTTGGCCACCACAGAAAGAGCCCCTATAAATACTTCTTTAGATGTGAGACATCCCCATTTTTATGATCTCTTTGCAATACAGACTTAGAAACAGTATTGCTGGGTCAAAGGGTATGCACATTTTTGTAGCTTTGTGGGCATAATTTCAAATTGCTCTCCAGAACGGTTGGATGGGCTCACAGCTCCTCCAATAACGAATTAGTATTTGAACTCTCCCTTATCTCCTCCACCATTTATCGTATTCCTGTTTTGTCATGTTAGCCAGTGTGAAAGGTGTGATGTGGTATGTCACAGTTGTTCTCATTTGCATCTCTAATCCACAGTGATTTCGAACATTTTTTCATATAATTATAGATAGCTTTAATTTATTCCTCTGAAAACTGTCTGTTCATACCCTTTGACCATTGACCAAGTGATGAATGACTTGTAAATTTGACACAGTCATATATATATATATATATATATATATATATATATGTGTGTGTGTGTGTGTGTGTGTGTGTGTGTGTGTGTGTGTGTGTAATATTATATATTTTAGAAATGAGGCTTTTATCACAGACAATAGTTGCAAAAATTCTTCCCCAGTTTTCTGCTTCCCTCCTAATCTTGGTTACATCAAGTTGGTTTGTGCAAATTTTTCAATTTAATGTAATCAAAATTATTCATTTTGCAATTCACAATGTTCTCTATCTCTTCTTGGTGATAAATTTCTCCACTCTTCATAAATCTGACAAAAAATCTATTCCTTGCTCCCCTAATTTGTTTATAGTACCAGCCTTTATGCCTACATTGCTTAACATTGTCAGACATTGGTGTATGCCCAATCTCTGCCATACTATTTCCCAGTTTTCCCAGTAGTTTTTGTCAAATAGTGAATTTTTATCCCAGAAGCTGAGACACGTAGGTTTATCAAACGATAGACTCCTATAATCACTGAATACTGTGCCATATGCACACAACCTATTTCACTGATCAACTACCTCTTAGTCAGTACCAAATTGTTTTGATGATTGCTGCTTTATAACACAATATGAAATCTGGTGCGGATAGGTCACCTCCCCCAACATTTCTTTTCCTGAATTCCCTTGATATTCTAAACCCCTTTTTTTCTCCCAGGTGAATTTTGATATTATTTTTTCTAACTCTAGAAAATAATTTTCTGGTAGTTTGATTGGTATGGCAATGAATAAGCAAATTAATTTAGAATTTTCATTTTTATCATATTAACCATCCTACCCATGAGCAACTGTTGCTTTTTTCCAATTACATACAACTGACTTTGTGAGAAAATTATTTTGCTTATAGAGCCTGGGTGTGCTTTGCCAGGTAGACTCCAAAATATTTTATAGTGTCCATGGTAATTTTAAGTTGAATTTTTCTTTCTATCTCTTGCCATTGGGCTATGTTAGTAATATAGAGAAATGCAGGTGATTTATGTGGGTTTATTTTGTGTCCTGCAACTTTGCAAAAGTTGTTTATTATTTCATGTAGTTTTTTCTTAATTCTCTAGGATTCTCTAAAGTATATCATCATATCATCTGCAAAGAGTGATATTAGTTTCTTCTTTGACAATTCTAATTCTTTCCATCTCTTTTTCTTCTGTTTTTACTAAAGCTGACATTTCAACCATATTGAATAACAGTGGTGGTAGTGGACGTCCTTGTTTCACCCCTGACCTTATTGAAAATGAATTTAACTTGTCCCCATTACATATAATTTTCCTGATGGTTTTAGGTAGACATTACTTATTATTTTAAAGAAGACTCCATTTATTCCTTTACTCTCCAGTATTTTCAATAGGAATGTGAGTTGTATTTTATGAAAAGCTTTTCCTGCGTCTATTGAGATAATTGTGGTTTCTGTTGGTTTTGTTGTCAATATTATCAATAATACTAATAGCTTTCCTACTATTGAACCAGCCCTACATTCCTGGTATAAATCCTATTTGATTGTAATTTACTAATCTCACGATAAATTGCTGTAATTTTTTTTGTTAATATTCTATTTAAATTTTTTGCATCTATATTCATTAAGGAAATTGGTCTATAATTTTCCTTTTCTGTTTTGACTCTTCCCGGTTTAGGTATCAGAACCTTATTTGTATCATAAAAGAATCTGGTAGGACTCCACCAATTTCCACAAATACTTTGGATAGTTTGGGAATTAACTGTTCTTTAAATGTTTGACAGAATTCATTTGTGAATCCATCTAGCCTTGAAGAAATTTTCCTAAGCAGTTCATTGATGGCTGGCTCAATTTCTTTTTCTGAAATGGGGTTATTTTACTTCCTCCCCTGTTAATTGACACAAATTGTACATTTTTAAAACATGCATCTCTTTCATTTAGGTTGTCAAATTTGTGGGCATACAATTGGACAAAGTAATTTCTAATTATTATTTTAATTTCCTCGTTGTTGGTGGAGAGTTCACCCTTTCCATTCTTGGTACTGGTAATTCGGTTTTCTTCCTTCTTTTTTTTTAAATCAAATTGACCAAAGGTTTATCAATTACATCATTTTTCATAAAACCAATCCAGTTTTATTTATTAATTCAATAGTTTTCTTAATTTCAATTTTATTAATCTCTACTTCAGATTTCAGTGTTTTTAAATTGTTATTTACTTGGGGATTTTCAACTTTTTATTTTTCTGGCTTTTTCAGTTGCATGCCCAATTTATTCATCTCTTCTTTCTCATTTTAGTCGTAGGCATTTAATGATATAAAAGTTCCCCTAAGAACTGCTTTCACCGCATCCTATAAGTTTTCGTAAGTTGTCTCATTATTGTCACTTTCTTTAATGAAGTTTTTGATTAATTAAGTGATTTGTTGTTTAATCCACTCATTATTTAGAGTTAGATTATTTAGTTTCCAATTAATTTTTGGCCCATCTTCCCATAAGTTTTCTTTTATTCATATGTTTATAATATTTCTTTTTAAGTCTATTCGGAATTTTTGTTTCTTGACAGCATATTTCTAGAGTTATTTTTTTTAAACTGCATTAAGGCAATCTTATTGCTATAAACTCTTCCTCTCACTCCATTTTCTTTTATTTGTCACTTTAGTTTCAGTTTTGACTTAATATTCACTCTTTTTCTCTTTATCTTAATTCTTCACTTCTCAGTTAAGCATATTAAGTTCCCCTGTCCTCTTTCCACCTGTGCTTTTTAGTTTTGTTTTTTTTTAAATCTTGCACCTTTTTTTTTCCAAAAATTGTTTCACATTCATTCTCTTCATTATTGCTCATTCATTTAATTTCTATTTCTATGTATTCAAAATACTTATCATTTGATTCATCGTCCTTGCACTTAATTGATTCCATTTAAAATTTCTGGGTTCTTCATGCAATTATATTTATAATTCCTTCTGTGAAATAATTTTTACATTATTCCTTTGTGTTCTTTGCCCCTCTTTTCTCCCCTGTACTTCCATTTTAGAAGTTGCAAATATCTGCAGGAGATACAGAGGATATATTTAATGTCCCATGGTAGAAATTTCCCTAAATTCCTGCTCATGCAATTCATTTCTACTGTATACACTCATAGTCTCATCATTCTCTTATCATTTTTCTTGAACTTTCTCTCTCTGGGGCCATGTCCTCCCTTCCTTTTCTCCATCAACGGCTTCTAGGATGAACTATTCATCTTATCCTGAAGTATAATGATAACCATGGAGTCACAACACATTCTCTGAGGTAGTAGTCTCATTGGGCCCTAAATGCCTTTCTATTATATCCATGGTCAATTTATCTTTACCCCATGGCAGTGCTCTTCAGTAGGATCCACTTTTATGACTAAATCAAAGTTTTCCCTTTTCTTTCACTTGATTGCAATAGCTCACTTTGCCACCTTACCCATTGTACTATAGCCCCTCCTCTTACTGATAAATCATGTGCTACCATCTACCTTCTGTACCCCCTGGCCCTTTTATTTACTCTCTTATCCTTCATTTTAGTGCCACCCCCACCCAAGAAAGATTAACCTGTAAGGATTAATTGTGAGATCCTCTATCAATAAAGCTATTTAGGATCCTCTTTTTATTTATATTCTCTTCTTTACTTTTATCAATATGTTAATAGTTCTTCTATTTTTAATTTGTTATTGTTTTTAATCCCACAGAGATCTTTCTCTTCTAATTTATTTATTGTCCTTTTGTTCTCCATTATCAATGCATCCATTGATTGCTGTATTTCTTGACTTTTCATATATTTCTGACATCTTGGGTATTTGCAAAGCAAGTTATCAAATGACTATTTTTAATTAAGCATATGTTTTCACTGATCATTAGACTTAGATTTGCAGACTATCTCACCTTGGGCTGAATGTAGAGACTCTTGGCTACTGATCCATTCCCTTAGATGTTTTCTGATAGATGTAGAAAACGAACTTAATTTTCCATTATTCTTGAAAATCTTTCCCCATGTCATTAAAAGATTTGTATTTTCTTTTGTTATTGGAATTGTTCAATTTAGTGAGTATGTTTTGTGAAATTTGAAATAGTATGGACCCCTTCCCAAGTACCCTCTGTCCTTTAGTTCTCTGTCTGATGAGTGTGGCAACACAGTGCCATCCCCGGAACAGTGTGCTTCTACCTTCCTATATATCCCTTCTTCATGAGGGTGAGTAGAAATTAGCTTGGCTAATTTTTACCAGGGTTTAGTAGGAGAAAAAAAATAGAAGCAAGAGGAGCTGAATATTTTTACCTTTATTCCCCACCCTTCACCATCATCATCTCATTCACCTCTAAGAGTAATTTTACTTTATCTTTGATCCACCATTTTCCAACATATGAATAGATGTCAGAATCAGACATAATATTTTTGGACTAGGTAATTCTCACATGAGGTAACTTTATGTATGAATGCAATTTGACAACTTTCTGAAACTTATAGTCTTTGCTTTAAAAAAATACAGTTTAATGGAGTTGTATAGAAGTGATAGATGAAATGACTAGCTCAGGATTGCTGATATGCTGCTGTTATTGCTACTTCTACTACTACTACTGATAATGATAACAACAGCAATGACAATAATAATAGAAACAGAAAGCATCAATTTGTCAGCTATTACATGCCAGAAACTATGCCAAGCACTGAGTGTATTTATTTATTTATTCATTCATTCGTCTATTCATTCGTTCACTCATTTCTCTGATTTATCTATTTATATACCTATCTATCTATCTGTCTGTCTATCTATCTATGTATCTATCTAAAGTTTAGGAAACTGGAGGAGAAATTAAGTGATTTACCAAGGATCACACAGCTACTAAATATCTGAGACTTGATTTTAATTCAGGTCCTCCTGATTTCAGGCTGAGCATTCTATTCACTGCACTATGTGTTTGCCTCTTAGCCATTTAGGTATCAGGATGCCTACCTATGTTCAAATCTTCTAGCTTTTAATAAACTGCCTTTCTTTTAGACCTTCACTTTCAGCCTCAGTTCATTCTGAATTTTAAAATTTTTGACTACTATTCTTACAGAACCGTGTCATGTTTTTTTGTATTTACATAAATTATCCAATCTCAACTTGTGGCCTCAAAAGATACCAAATTAATCAAAATGCTTTCAACTTAAGAACTTCAAATTGCATAGACTTGTAGAACATATTTCATCCGACAGTTTGTGGCCAAATTCCGAGGTGACATACAACAGATTAAGTTAAATTGCTTTCTCAAAGCAAAATGTCTATATGTCAAGAATGAATTCGTTGTGTTTGTCCTTCATTTCTGAAGAGGACCATGACATCAGGAAAATGATGATATGACTTGCTGTAGCCTTTGAAGGAGGGCTGTGTAAGTTCACCAGCCTCGTTTTCTCATCCAGAGCCGTCTGAAGCCAGTGAACAGATATTCATCAGGATGACTAGAGATGGCCCAGGAGGCAGTGGGAGACCCTGATCCTTTTAGGCTAAGGCCTTTTCAGGTATTCACTCTGAGTGAGGTAATGCCCATTCAGCGAATAGGACTCTTTAAGAAGTGAACCAAGGAATGGCCCCTTTAATTAGAAAAAAGAGAAAAAAATCAATCTGGGAGGGGAATACCCTCGTGGTTGCTGTTCCAAAGAGAAACAGTTACCATTGACTTTCACTTTAAGGCAGGAGGGTCCAAAATTCAGCGATTAAGTGGAGCTTGGGCAGACATAGTGTGTTCCAATCTATAAGCTTCAGAATGAATTGTGAGAAGAAAGAAAGAAACAGAGAAAGAGAGAATGAGAGAGGGAGAGAGAGAGGGAAGGAGGGAGGGAGGAAGGAAGAGAAAGAAAGAAGAAATATAGCCAATAAACCCAAAATTTACCTTCCTTTGGAGAGGAGAGGGAGAAGAAGATGAGCTGAGGTGCCCAGCTAGCTGGGTCCCCATTCAGAGGTTGTGTTTGTCCTTTGTTTTTGAAGAGGACCATGACATACAATTAGAAAGGTTGTGAAAGAGGTAAAGGAATTCCTTCACTATAACACTATGGATCATCTATGTTACTGGACATTGTCTTTACGGTGCAACTAACTTTATGCTTGTCTCAGACCTATAAAAGCAGTGCTCTGCTGAATGAGTATTTTGAAGACACAATAATGTCCTCTAATTGTATAGTAATACTAGGGCAATGATACATTTGAAAATTGACCAAATGCAGTTTCTTGATCCAATAGTAAAAACAAGTCTCATATAGGTATCCAAGTTGAAGTCAGGAGAGGTTTAAAAAGGTCACCTAAATTTAGTTCACAATAGCTTGTCAAAGATTATCAGTCCAGCTTAGGATAATGCCTGGTAAAAAGAAGGCACTTCATAAATTCCGATTGATTGATTCATTGATTGCTCAATCAGGGTTCTTTGCTATTATCTGACATTTTTTATTAATATACAAAATATCTATGTGAAGTCTCAAAAATTTACCTTGTATTTGTCAGTCCATATTTAAGGTCACAAATTGAATTGGAAACAACTTACAAAGTGCATGTCATATCACAACATTTTAATTACTTGGAATATGTATAGTCTTTTTCATAGTTTAAATATTTTTATTTCATTAAATATTTCTCAATTACAGGTAAAAAAATGTAATATGAATTTTTTTTAATTTTGAGTTCCAAATTCCCTTTGTCCCTCACACATATACCCCCTATGAGAAGGCAAGCAATTTCACACCAGTTATGTATATATATATAGTCACATAAGACATATTTACATATTAGGCACATTGCAAAAGTAAAGAGAAAAAAAACAAAAGGAAAAGAAAGAAAGGTAAACTTCAAACCACATTCAGATTTCATCAGTTCTCTCTTTGTAGGTGGAAAGCATATTTCATTAGGATTCTTTTGAAATTGTCTTACATGATTTTCTTGATTAGAGTAGCTAAGTCTCACAGTTGACCATTTAGTTCTGTTTACTTCACTTAGCAAGTGTACATATAGTCTTCCCATAAGTCTTCTCAGTTTTTCTGAAAAAAAAAAAAATCCTGCTTACAATTACATTTGTATACCACAACTTGCTCATCCATTTCCCAACTGATGGACATAACTTTGTTTTCCAATTCTATGCTACCACAAAGAGATCCTATAAGGAATTTTTATGTAAAAATAGATCATTTTCCCTTTTCCCTTATCTCTTTGGTATACAAAACTAATAATGGTATTTTGGGTCAGAGGGAATGCACAGTTTTATATGACTTTATAGTTCTTATAACCAAGTTCCAAATTGTTCCCCAGAATGGTTATACTGGTTCACAATTCCACCATTAGTGCATTAGTGTCCCATGTTCTTCCACATTCCCTCCAACATTTATCATTTTTTTTTCATCAGGTTAGCCAATATAATAGCTATGAGGTGTTACCTCAGAGTTATTTTAAATTTGCATTTTTCTAATCAATAGGGATTTAGAACACTTTTTTCACAAATGCTGTGAGATTTGACTTCTACTGAAATCTTTCTGGTGATGTTATTTGACTGCTTGTCAAATGAAGAATGGATCATATTCTTATAAATATGATTTAATCCCCTATATATTGGTTTTCTTTCTAATTTTGGCTGCATTATGTTTGTGCAAAAACAATGACATATTATCAGAATTATTTATTGTACTTTATGTGAGCCTCTCTCTCTCTCTTCTTTAGATATAAAATCTTTCCTTATCCATAGATTTAACAAATGTATTTATCTCTGCTCTCGTATCTTACTTATGATATCACCCCTTATGTTTAAATCTTTTATCTGTGTTGACTTATCTTCATATGTGGTATGAGGTGTTGGTCTATACCTAGTTTCTGCCAAATTTCTTTCTAGTTTTCCAAGTGAAGAAAATGGAAAGAAGGAGAAGGAGAAGGAAGATGGAATGGAGGATAAAGAGGAAAGAGGAGGACAAGGAAGGAGAATACCTGCTCAGGAAGAACTTCTCTTTTTGCAGAGACACCATGCGAAACTCCTTATTGCTGTTGTTTGTCCTTCATTCTCAAAGAAGATCAATGGCGCCATGATGGGGATGCCTTAACTTGCACCTGTACTGGACATAAGTGAGGTAGATCTATGAAGTTTTCCAACCTTACTCCGTCCTCCAGTCATTGTAGTCCAGTGTCAAGACAAAAGTCAAGATGAGTGGTGATGACCCAGAGTATAATAGGATTGGGTGCTGTATTTTGGCAAAGATTTTTCTGCATCTATTGATAAAATCATAAAATTTTGCTGTTTTTCTCATAGTTATGGTCAATTATACTGATAGCTCTCTTAATATTAAATCAGTTCACAATTCCTGGTGTAAGTCTTACCTGGTCACAGTGTCTGATCTTTGGCGATTCTGGTGTGATCTCCTTGCTAGTACTTCATTTAAAATGTTTGAATCTATATCTACTAAAGGGCAGCTGGTTGACACAGTAGATAGAGTGCGGCACCTGAAGTCAGGAAGATGCATCTTTCGAAGTTTAAATATAGCTTCAGAAATTTACTAGCTGTGAGACCCTGGGCAAGTCACTTAATGCCATTTACCTCAGTTCCTCATCAGCAAAATGACTTGGAAAAGGAAATAGCAAACCACCACAGTATCTTTGCTAAGAAAACCCCAAATGAGGCCATGAAGATGTGAAAAGGACTGAAAAAATTCAAGAACAATAACAATATATTCATTAAAGAAACTGGTTTACAGTTTCCATTCTTTATTTTGTTTTCCCTGGTTTAGGTATCAAAATCATATTTGTTTTATAAAGGGGGTTTGACAGGACTCATCCTTTACCTATTTTTTTCAAATAGTTTATATGATATTGGGATTAGTTGTTTCGTAAATGTTTGGTAGAATTTGCTTATTAATTCATCAGGTCCTAGGGCATATTTTTTTTTTTTTCTCAGAGACCTCATTGATGAAATCCATTTCTTTTTCTAAGATAAGCTGATTTAAGTATTGTGGTTTTTTCTTCTGTTAATCTGGGCAAATATTCAACAATTAAACACATTGTCAGTTTTTAACGGCATATATTTGAATGATATAACTCCTAAAATTTCCTTTCATTTTCATTTAGTCTTGTACTGGCCCTTTTCATTTTTGATGCTAGCAATTTGAATGTTGTTCTTCTTTTCAAATCAAATTAACCAATGCTTCATTATTTTTAAGCAAGTTTCAAGTTTATTACTTCAAGCTTTTAACTTTCATTTGTATTAAGCTCTCCTTTGACTTTCAGAATTTTCATTTTGGTGTTTGACAATTGTTAATTTTGTACTTTTTTATTATTAGTCAATCCAACCTTTTCCTCTTTTGTTGATGTAAGGTAGGTTAATAATGTTAAAAGTATCATGATATAATGTGGCTTAGTGAGATGTGGTCAATATAAAAATAATTTAATTTATTCTTGTAAAACATTTCCATACTAGTCATTTTTACAAGAAGACTATATTTGATTTTTAAAGTAGTTTTTCAGTTTTTTCAGGAATTATTGCTGGGCTTGTGTCCAACTAACTTTTTTTTTTTTACCTTTGAGTCTTTTCTTGTAGCTGTTTTGATTTCATTGGTTTCTTACTTTGTATCTTAATCTCTCATTTCACCATAGTAGCTTTTTACAATCAGGTTCTTTTTTTTCTCATTTCCCTCCATAATTTCTTATTTTTGAATCTTTTTGTTCTTTTGAATCTTTATGCTCTGATTCTAACCCTAAAGGCTCTCCCTAACCTTAACCCTAAATGTGCTCTGGTTCTGTTCCTGGTATGTGGGGTCGATAAGAGGGGCACTATTTCAACTGTCAGACTTTTTTACACTGCTATTTTCTGAGCAAGTTCTGGAGGTTTGATGCTTCCAAAGTGGTGTAATGGAGGAAGAGGCATGATCCTTGCTCTTTTCATCTACTCTCTGATTCTTACTGAGAAATGGGCCCTGATCCCTGGTGACTGCAACCAATATTGCTCCTCAGAGTCCCTCTTCTCTTGGGAGCAAAAATAGTAGTATTCCTCAGGGTCCCTAATCCCTTGGGACCAGAAATGATTGTCTCTCAAGACTTCCATTCCTTTAGCTAAAAGTGTACCTCTCTCCCCTTAAGCAATGACCCAGAAGTGGGTATAGGCAGTGGAGTTGTCAAAGAACATTTGGTTCTGTACCCAGTGCTACCACAGAGTTCCACTGTGACCTTTTTCTGATCATTTTCTAAGTTTCCTTGCCATTTCTGGCTGTAGAGCTCCTGAAGGTGCTGCTGCTTCTGTCATCACCACCTAGTCCAACCCCTGGTGTGTTATCCATGTAAGCCCTGGGACAGCCTCAATCCCTATGTTACAGATCTCTCTTTTGAACCTCCTATGTTGTCTTAGGCTGGATTAATGTCTCACTATGATTTTTTTTTTTTTTTGCCTTGCCACTCCAGAATTCATTTTGTGGTATTATTTTTAAAAAGTTTGGAGGAGAATGTTGTGAGAGCTCAGATGAATGCCTTCTCCATTCTGTCATCTTGACTCTGTGCTTGGGAGTCTGGAATGTATACTTTGAGAAAAAGATGTGGGAATAGGTAGATACTCATGATGCTGGGATCTAGATGGAGTTTATCAATAAATACTCCACCCTCCTGGATGACTGGAGATGGTCTAGGATGCCATGTGAGACCCTAACCCATTCTCATTTTGAATGAGATACGCCCATTCAATGAACAGGCTTCGTTAAGTAGCTGCTCAAGGGATGGCCCTTGTAATAAAAAAATAAAATAAAACTGGGCAGAGTGGATGGCCAAGACTACTGAGGGGAATAAGGAAATGATGTGGCATGCCAGCATTTCTGTGAGCATCTTCTACGGTCCTCGGCTGGAACTGATATCTCTCAGGAACAGTATATAGTACACAACATAGAGAAGGTTTAGGTGATGATGCAATGGCATAACCTATGAATTTGCCCTTGGAGTTCTTTATCATGATCCTTCACAATTGAGCTAAATTATCTTTCACTGAATGTTATTGAGTATTAAGGACTTCATAATAGTAATATCACCACAAGGAAAATTTCCATAGAGTAAATTTATTTTCCCAAACAGAATTATTTTTGTCTGGTTTATATGGCCACTTCGGCCATTTAGCTCACACTATTATTAGAGATAGAGATTCCCTGTAATGTCACTTCTATTATTTAAAAAAGTACATGAACAGATAACTATGATATTTGAGCAAAAAAGATGAAGAGCGTTCATTCTCACTTAGAATTCAATGTAATTATCAATAAAGACATTATTACCTAGTTCAGAGAGCTGACTCAAGAGCTAGGGAGATGTGGAGTTGTGTCCTTTCTTTGCTACGTCTTGATTATGTGACTGTGGGCAAGTCAGCTAACCTCTTAGCAACCACAAGCAATGTTTTAAGTCTCCAATTTAGATAAATAGACAAATAGAGATAGAATATGGGTAAGTAAATAGATATACATATATGTGTGTGTACATATATGTGCATGTATTTGTATACAAATAGATATTATGTATTAGATACCTACATATCTGACTAGATAGATAAGAGAAAAGAGTAGAGGGAGGCATAGAGGATGAGAGAGAGAAAGGAAGAAGGAGAGAGAGAGGAGAGGGAGTGAGTGTATTTGTTGTGTGTGTGCGGGGGGGTTGTGAGAGAGAGAGAGAGAGAAAGAGAGAGAGAGAGAGAGAGAGTATATTTATTGAATGACATGTTCCAAGAAGCATGCTAAGCACTCAAGATACAAATTCAAGCAAGCAAGGTAGTTATTGCCTTAAAGTAGATGAATGTACCCTTAATTTAGGGAGACAACACATCAAGGATACCTAAAAGTGGCAGTGGGGAGGGGTGGCATTATATGAAGAAGATAGAATTTTTTTCTGTAAGCCTTATTAGAGGCAGGATAGGGCTGATATACATTTATAGAAAGATTTTCTTAAGAATAAGTGCTTATAAGAATTTAATTACAGAACTGTGCCAAAACTTCTATAAAAACTATGCTGATTTATTTATATGCCAAAATATTACCATGTCACATGGTAAGTTTAAAATTTATGAATGAGTATGACTAGTATTACTTTTGCACATCCAAAGCAATTGAATGTGGTAGATGGAAAGCTGACACTGAATTAAGGAAAATCTGTTTTGAGTTCCTGAGTCTGACACAAAATGATTGTAGAATCCAGCGCATGATACTCAAACTCTAAATGATCTTGTCCACTCTCTAAGAGGAGTGATTACTAGAAAGTGCCAACCTTCATTGGCATGTGGGTTTCCCCTCACTGAGAATTTCTGTAAACCAATGAAATCACAGATACAGCCCCTTTCACTATGCTTTTACAGAGTTCAACCCTAAGGTCATTGGACAGAGTCACAGATTGGGAAAGCCTCTTATTTCATTTAGTCCTACCCATGTCTGAAGCATAAATTTCCTCTAGAATACCTCTTAATCTTAATGTATCACCTAGATTCTTGAAGACCCATAATGATAGGGGATTCACTATCCAATGATACAGGCCATTCAAGTTTGTGGAGAACTCCAATAATTTAGAATTATATCATATCAAAATCTGTCTTCTTCATGCACATATTAGTCCCCATATCTGATCTCTGGGGTCAAATAGAATAAATTTAATAAATCTTTAAATAGGAGTTCTTAAGATATTTAAATATGGCATTCATGCCTCCCAGTAGTCTTCTGTTGCCTAAGCTCAATAAATCCTCAAGTGATCCTTGAATGAAATAACATTGACTCCCATTATACACTTTGTCACTTTTCTATAATACTATTTTGTTAGTGCCACTAAATTACAATATTCCATGAATAATCAGACCATTTTACTTTTTCTGGACTCAGATACAAATGCAGGCTAACATCATACTTTTAAAAACTTTTTTAACATTATAATGTTTTCTAATACATTTCTTAAAAACAGCTACTTCTTCTAGAACCTTTTCATTTATACCATTTTCTGTGAATCTCTTCCTTTAATAGAAGCAACTAGGTGATACAGAAGATAAAGCAACTGGCTTGGAGTTAAGAAGATCTGAGTTCAAATGTAGCCAAAGATGCATACCAGCTGTGCTACTCAGGATAAGTCACTTAGCCACCGTCCATTGCAGTTTCCTCAAGAGTAAAATGGGATAATAATAGCACCAAATTTCTACGGTTGTTGTGGAAAAAAAAAAAAAGATATGATATTTGTAAAACACAGTGCAGTGCCAAGAACATAATTGACACTTAATAAGTATTTATTCCCTTTTTTTATCAAACAAAACATAAAAGATATGTCTAGTAATTATGTATTTTTTGTCTATGTCTAAAATGCATAGTGGACAGCTAGATGGCTCAATAGATAGGGTACTTGGTCTGGAACTGAGAAGATCTAAGTTCAAATCCACCCTCACATACTTTCTAGTTGTGTGATCCTGGACAAGTCACTTAACTTTTCTTTCCCTTAATCCCCTGAAGAAGGAAATGGAAAACCACCCTAGTATCTTTATCCAAAAGTAAAAATAAACCTCCATGAATAGCTCAGTCTACTGGGTCACAAAGAGTTGGACACAACTGAAAGACTGAACAACGAAGCTTATTCACACCTAAGTGTGAATTCCCCCAAATATTTGCATCTGCAAGTCTTTATCCATGGGATTAAAGGCTGGATCCTAAATTCAAAGAATTTCAACAGGTATTTGGGTTCATTGTTATGAAAAGGCACAGAAGGACTTTCCGAAATCTTGTCCTTATAACTGTTGTTTAAGGTAAACTTGATTTAGTTACTTTGGAGTACTTGAGTGCTGGCTGGGTTAGAAAAGTACGTAGGATGCATGCTCCCCCATCCTTTCTTTTTCCTTTTCCTCCACAAAATTTTCCCTTCCAACTTCTTGTCCCCAACAATCTAGCTAGCAGGCATGAATTCAACATCTATTGTCCTGGTACACTTTTCCTTTCCATTTGTCCACTGTCCTGAATCTAGTTAGCTAAGTGGCTCAGTAGATAAAGCACTGGCCTAGAGTCGGTAAGACCTGAGTTCAAATCATGGTCTCAAACATTTGCTTGCTTTGTGACTCTGGGCAAATCACTTAACCTCTGTTTTCTTAGTCCACAGGAGAAGGAAACAGCAAACCAGTCCAGTATTTTTCCTAAGAAAATTCAATGAACCTTTATAGACCACACAGTCACAAAGAGTCACACACACAACCACAATCCTGAAACTCCTCCTCACCATATCATACTTCTCTCCGGATAATTCATACCTTGTTTGCAAAAGGTTTTCCCATTCTTAAGTTACCCAGTATTTAATATAACTGGAAATAGGTCAGAAAATAACTACAGATATTCTTGTGAGTGTATGTGTGTTTGTATGACTAGGAGGGGGCAGAGATCAATGATGTGATAATGGGAACACGTGTTCCTCATACATATAGATGATCAAAACTATAGCGAATGGGGCAGGGAAAAATATACACAAACATGAGAGCCCCAGTAGTCATTTCTGAGATCATTATATTTTGGTGTGTATATAAGTGTTAATGATGAGAGTGATGACAATAGTAAAGGGAACCAGGGAAATTTTAGGTAGTGTCACTGAATAAATTTACTGACAAACATGTTGGAGATATATGTTGGTGTGTCCATATCTGTAGCTATAAAATCTATATCTTCATCTGTGATTAAATATACTGAGATCAGATATGGTGGACCAATAATCAGCATTCACTAAATTTAAATCATTAAGTCAACATATTTTTTTTAAAATTAAGAATTTGCTATATGCCAGGCACTGTAATAAATACTGTAGATAAAATCAGAGTTAAAGTTAAAAAAAATAATAGGTGTAAATGCAAACTTCTACATTAAAATTCTTACCTCAGATTCAAAAAGTTAAATTATAATCGAAGACTCGGAAGCAAGGAGGGGGAAAAAAATGGGGAATGTCTGATTATTAATGACCAGGCAGCAAATTGAGATAAGTAAGGGTGAAGAATAGAGAATTTGGAATAGAATTAGTTTGGGTGAACAAAGTGTGAAAATCAAGGAACCATGACATAAAAGGGGAAGGTATGAAATAAAGTGTTTGCTTGTGTTGGTGCAACTTATTTTGTGAGAAAATATTGGAATCAGTGAGATCTAGTTTCAAATCCTACCCTCTAACACATATTAACTCTCTCAAAGTCTCAAGCAACTTCGTTTACAGATGATCATTTATCTGAAATGGTACATTTTCTCAAAAGAAAAAAATTGGGAATCTGAGAAAAGAAAAAGTAAGAACAACTGCCATGGAATAATAACAGTTACAATAAATTATATTAATATATTTTGAATAATTAAATTATGTATGTATTTTTATTTATTATATTGTTTCAGCTGTTATTGACTCAAGTCTTTCAATCCCCAAGAACTCATAAGTATAAGTTTTCAAGAACAGAGAATGACAGCATGTGCATACTTTTTCCTCACTTCCCAGGTAATCTGGGAAGAAAATTTATGTTGAAATTATCTTCACAATCCATAGGATTACTGACTCATATACACTTTAAATTTCCCAGCTTCCTTACCACCTTCTTCCTCAGATCGTCTCCATCTATCAACATCTGATCTCTTCCTTCTTGAACTTTTATTATACAACTTGTCCACTTCAAATCTCTACTCTACATCATAAAGTAATGCAGCCTCCTACAAGTCATGACATTAGGCAGGTCATGCAACATTTATACTACTAATTACATCTTCAATAAAATGATGACAATGACAACCCTCTATGTGTTCTAATATGTTCTACATTTAAAATAATAATGTCACACTAGAATATACTTTCAGGAATTTTGTTTCTTTTAAGTTCTTCTTTAGTATTGAAGTTCTTCAACTGTGAACAGAAATAAGATATCCTATGAACAAGGTTGATTCTCAGCTGGACTGGTGATATACAAATATAATTTCCCTAAAGTTAGTGTGATAGATCACATTTTTACTAGTAGTTATTGTCTCTTTGAGTAAATAAATTATAACTGTTCTTTGGTGCTGAAAACAGTACACCAAAATATCCATTTGAAAATTCAGTATAACCAATAAATTGTTTTCTATAAATCTAAATCACATGCTAACCCATAAATTGACAAACATCTTTGTAAACAAACATATTTTACTTTTCAATTACATTTTCAAATATGTATACACACTTATACTATATATATTACATATATGTGTATATCTGTGTGTGTATCTCTGTATGTATTCCCAGGCTTATGGATATGGGCATAATACTTTTTGAAGCAATATAATTCCCATGTAGATTTTTTTATTCCTTCAAAGCAATTTAAATTTTTTATATATTTTTTAAGAACAGATCTTCTCCATGTAAAAAAAATGACAAGTCATTATATTTTTGTAATATCTACTTTTCACTAAAATATAAAATGCATCAATATGATCCTCTTTCATTATTCAAATAGTGCAGACTAATTTCTCAAAGACAATTTTAGGAGGGACATTTAAAACTAGTATCAAAATAAGTTATAAAATATCCTATTTCCTAGTATAGAAAATGTTAACTAATCTTAATAATGGATGATAGTAATATTCAAATAAAGTTTCTGTCAAATGACTTTGAAACAATGGAATGAAGACTACAGAGAAGTATTAGAAATTATATGAGTTGATACAAAGTGAAGTAAGTATGATAGGGTTCAGACTCTGGGAACTTCCTTGAGCTCCCCTGGAATCTCCTTCTCTCCCTGTGGAAACTGACTTTTCATACTCAAATTGAGCTCTCCCTGTATCCCCTCACAGAATCTGGCCTTTCATACGCAAATCTGTGACCATTGTAGGTTATCTCTAGATTGCTCCACCTGCTTCCCACTCAAACCCTCCATAGTCCTAAACCCCTCCTCCCATCACCCTGGACTACCAGACCACCACCACTCCCCACCCCCCCACCCCCGGCCCCCAGATCCCTCCTATACTCTTTTCTGTATTTAAGTTCCATCTAGCCTCCATGAAGGTGCTCAGATTCAATCCAGCTCAGACTCTGTCTAGCTGGGATTCTATCTGGCCCGCTTGTGAATACAAGTGTCACAAATGCTTAGGCTCCATAAGAGGCAACCCAATTAGGCAAATCTCTAATAAACTTTGTTTTCTTTGGCTTTAAGTAGGCTTGAGTCGAATTCATTCGAGCATGACCCAGACTGTCGATATTTTGGGGTCCACCCCTCACCCATACATCTCATCATTTTATGGTTCCCTGACCGGGAATCGAACCCAGGCCACAGCGGTGCCAAATCCTAACCACTAGACCACCAGGGAACCTCATCATTTTTGTTTCCCTGATCCAGAAAGCTGCGAATCTCATGCTCTTCTGTTCAAACTGGAAGGTATGTAAGCCTCCCCCTCTCTCTATCCCCTACTTGCTCTCCAAGTACCTTGGAAGCAGATTTTCAGACCTGGCTTCAGGTCCCAGTACCAGGCAGAGTCTCTGAACTTTCTGGGCACTAGAGAGTTAGAGACTCAGGTTGTCAATTCATTGGTTAGGCAGTGGACCTGGAAATTCTCTGGATTTCCTGGGCACAAGGAAATCAGGGAAAATTCTGTGTGTGCCTAAGTCTCTGAACTTTCTGGGTGCTAGAGAGTTAGAGACTCAGGTTGTTGGTCCAGAGGTCATGTTTGAGTCCGTGGACCTGGGCATACCCTCCAAGCACAATTCTCTGAACTTTCTGGGTGCTATAAGGTTAGGGCAACGTCAGTTAAGTGGGTGCCCAATTCTTTGGATTTCCTGGACACAAGGAAATCAGGGAAAGCTCAGTTATTTTTGTCCTCATTTTTTTTCTCAAGGCTTACTTCTATGTCTTCTTTTTAGGAGTGGGGGGACTTCCAGCCCCACAGGAAAAAAAAAAAAAAGAAAATGGGTCAAAATTCATCAGTCCCAAGGAATTCTCCTTTGGATTGCCTTCTACAAAATTGGAAAAAAATTAACTTCTCTAAAGACCTTAAAAAGAAAAAGTTGATATTCTTTTGCAACAGATTTTGGTCTCAGTATCACCTGGAAGACAATGAAGTGTGGCCCATATTTGGGACCTTACAATGTAATATCCTTTTATAGTTACAATTATATTGCCTCCAGAAGAGAAAATGGATAGAAATACCTTACATAAGGGCCTTTGTCGAACTCTCTCAGGACCCCATTCTCAGAACAGATTGTAAGATGCTTGTAGCTAGAGCCGTCCCACAAAAGGGAAATGGGGGTGAATTGGATGTTTTGGATAACCCCCTGTTTATGACTTCTAGGGTCTCGACCTCACCTCCTTCTCCACCTCCATTACTGCCATCCCAACCCTCCCCCTCAACCTTCCTGAGCCATCCCCCACCCCCCGAGTCCTTCCACTTACCCCTCAGCCACCTCTACCCCAACCTTTCCTTAACTTCAACCCACCCAATTCCTGCCTCATTTGCCTATCCTGTATCTCTTCCTGTGCCTCCCCTGCCCTCAGTAACCCCCAATCAGTTCCCAGCCAGAGGGTTTGCTGGGCTACCTCTGCAGCCCTTCTTGCTGGGGCAACACTCACTCAGGTCTCAGGCCCCACCCCCACAGCAGTCTCTACAGTCTCACTGCCTGTAACCCACCCCTCCTTGGGGACTTTACTTCAGTCCCCAACTATGGGTCTTTCTGGGGTGCCTCCCTCTGCAGCGCCTCTTGCTGGGGCAACATTCACTCACATCTTAGGCCCTGCTCCCATCGCACTCTCTGGGGCACCTCCCCCTTTGATCCCTACTCTTCCTCAGGCACCAGCAGATCTTTCCCCTTGCCAGTCAGATCCCCTGGCCCTGCAGCCTAATCCAGTTCAGCAGGCATTCCCCAGCCCCTCCCTCTCAAGAAGAGGGACTTCCTATCTTCTGCCATGAGCTCCTGTCCCCACTGGGCCATCAGGGCTGTTTCCCTTGAGAGAAGTACCTACCCAACCCAGTGGGACAACCAGGATGCATGTTCCACTCTCTTTCTCGGGTCTCACCCAGATTAAAGATAAATTGGGGAGATACTTGGAAGACCCCACTAGGTTTACTGAGGCTTTTAGAGACATGTTCCTACAATCTGAACGTTCTTGGAAGGATCTGCATATTCTTTTCTCTGTCTGTTGTACTGTTGAGGAGAAGGGGAGAATTTGGGAACATGCCCAAAAGTTTGGGGATCATATGGCTAGCAATAATCCCATGAAATACCCCCCAGGAACAGCTGCTGTTCCCATGAGTGACCCCAGATGGAACTATCAAAAGAATGAGGACAGGGAAAAGAGAGACTTTATGGTAATCTGCCTGTTACAAGGCCTAAAAATCGTATTTAAAAAACAGGTCAATTTTCAAAAAATTAGGGGAATTACTCAGGGAGAAAAGGAAAACCCTTCCCTTTTTCAAAACTGGCTAGTAGAAGCTATTAAAAAGCATACAAATTTGGATCCTGACTCCATAGAAAGGGCAGCAATCCTTAGCATATATTTTATTAATCAGTCTGCCCCAGATTTTAGGAGGAAACTGCAGAAATTGGCAATGGGACCCCAAACACTTCAGGCCTAGTTACTGGGGACAGCCTTTGGAGTCTTTAACAACAGAGACCTCGTTGCAGCAGAGGAAAGAGAACGAAGGAGAAGGGCCAGGGTCGGGGAGTATGCTCAATTCTTGGCTGCTGCCTTGTCCAAGAAAAGACCCAGGGAACACCCCTCCAGGGCACCCCCTTGGAGGAAGGCTGGCTACTTGGGCAGTGGGGAAACCTGTTTTCATTGCCACAAGGAGGGTCACTGGCCCAAGGAGTGCCCCTCCAGGGCAACCCCCCAGAGGGAGCCCCAGGAACCAATGCCTGTGGAACCATGCCCATGTGACCAGGAGGGACATTGGAGGAAAGATTGTCCCTCAGGACGGAAAAGTGGTGGAGCCACCCCCCAGTACCTTGTCCTCCAGTCTTTTCAAGACTTGGAACAATGGGAAAGCCTGGGTGCTGGCAGTGCTCCCATTTTCTCCACCTCTCTCACCAAGCCATGGGCAAAAACAAAGGATGAAGGTAAGGTTACCCACTTTAACATGGCTAAATTCTCTGCTTTGACCAGTCACTCTGGCCCTACCCGTCCCTTGACCCCTCGGGTCATAGGCATTGAAGGGGAAACTAAGGAATGTCTCCAGACATACCCCCTCCCCAGCCTGCTTAAGGATCTGTTGTTTAAACACTCCTTCCTTATGCCCTCCTCTGACCTTGCCCCCTTGTTGGGAAGGGACCTGATGGTGAAATTGGGGAGCCAATTTTCTCTAGTTAAACCTCCCATCTCTCTTTTGCCTCTGTTCACTACATCTTCCCCGGTTTGCTTGAGAGTGTGGGAGACAGTCAGGCCAAATATTTGGGACACTGGAATTCCAGGGAGAGCTACTTCTGCCACCCCAGCCATTGTTAGTCTCTCAGACTCTAAAGTGCTCCCCCATCTCAGCCAGTATCTGATTAAGCCTGAAACTGGGGAAGGACTACAACCTTTAATTGAAAAATTCCTTAAGTATTAAGTCCTTCTCCCTTGTTCATCTCCATGCAACACTGCAATCCTTCCTGCAAAAAAGCCTAAAGGAGAATACTCAGAATTTATTTTTGCTTTTGAATGTACTTTTCCTGGGGAATCAAGTCCATATCAGCTAATTGTGGACAGTTTTGCCCCAAAGCTTTCGAGATAACCCTCATGTGTTTGGCCAGGCTTTGGGAAGGGATTTAAGGCACCTAAAACTAGCAGGTAATAGCTTAATTCAGTATGTGCATGATATTCTTATTTGTAGCCCCACTCAGGAAGTTTCTTTGGCTGCTGCCACAGAAGCCCTTAATTTCTTAGGCATTCAAGACTATAGGGTCTCTTGGAACAAAGTCCAGATAGCATGCCAGTCCATAAAGTATCTGGGCCATGAACTCAGACCCCACCTCTCTTTCCTTAACCTCTGAGAGAAAAAGGACAATTCTGTCTATCCCTATTCCAGTCACTAAGAAACAAGGGTTTTTAGGCATGGCTGGTTTAGTAGACTCTGGATTCCTAATTTTGATTTTATTGCTAAACCCCTTTATGCCTCTACTCAGGGCATTGACTCAGACCAGACTAAAGTTTTTGAGATTCTGAAAACTAATTTGACCCCCACCCCATCACTAGACCTACCCAATCTGGGAAAACCTTTCACTCTATATGTTGATGAAAAAAGAAAACAGGCTTTGGGAATCTTAACCCATTCCTTAGGACCTGGATCCAGGCCAGTTGATGTTTTTATTTACTCAAAGTATGTTTTCCTTGTTTTACATACCCATGGAGCAATCTGGAAAGAAAGGGGATATCTGATGGAAAAAATTCCCCTATCAAACATGCTTTTCTATGTTTTGGCCTTGCCACAGTCATCTTTAATTCTCTCCAGAGAATTATCTTTTATGCCAGGGAAATTGTCTTTTCTTTATACTCCTTTTGTGTACCTGTTTGGTGTGTGTTTGCCTAACCTCCTTGCCAGGTTTGTCTTTTCCAGAGTGCAAGCCATCAACTTCAGATGACGGCAGGCTATAAACCAACCTCTGTCTGAATCCTAGGTCTCCAGCCCACTGGACTTGGCACCATCCAGATTCTGAACTCTGACCCCTTGAACAGGACCCATCAAGGCTGGGACAGCTCTATGCCCCTTGCCAGCAGGAAGAAGTTTCAGAAGCTGAGACCTTCGTCCTTTACCCCAAAAGAATTTGGGTTCAATCTGTTTGAGGGGGGGATGATGGGGTTCAGACTCTGGGACCCTCCTTGAGTTCCCCTTGAATCTTCCCACTGAATCTGGCCTTTCTTACTCAAATCTAATCTTCACATTTGTTCTTGCAGTCTCAGGAAGCCCCTGGGCTTTTCATTAACATTTCAGGTCTCTTGCACTCCACACCCTAGATTCCATCAAAACCCCATTCCCCAGGCTGCCATGAAAATCTGTATCCATTCCAATACTGCCTCTATCAAGATCTCTGGATTGCCCCGCTTGCTTCCCACCCAAACCCTCCATTGTCTGATATCTCCTGAGAGCCTCTAGTTGTTTCCAGCCTTTGATCCTCCTTGGAGGCCCTTTCTGAACTTCTTCCCCCATCACTCTAGACTACCAGACCACCCCCACCCCCACCCCCCATCCCTCCTATGCTCTTTTCTATATTTAATTCCCACCTTGCCTCCATGAAGGCGCTCAGATTCAATCCAGGTCAGATTCTGTCTAGTTAGGTTTTATCTGGCCTGCTTGTGAATACAAGCATTACAAATGCTTAGACTCCTTAAGAGGCAGCCCAATTAGGCGAATCTTTAATAAACTTTGTTTTCTTTGGCTTTAAGAAGGCTTGAGTCGAATTCATTCAAGCACTACCTGGACTGTTGGTATTTTGGAGTCCTGATCATCCTGATCACCTCGGACTCCCAGAGTCTGAACCCCATCAAGTAGAACTAGGAAAACAATATACGATGATTACAAGGAAAATAGAAAGCACATCCAAACCACAAACAAACAAAAATAGATTCTATATAATGACAATGACCAAGCTTGTTTCTAAAGAAAAAAAATGATGAAGGGAAAACATTTTGTTCCTTCTTTGCAAAGGTGAGAGACACTGGATATAGAACATTTCATAGAATGTCATACACAGTTGTGTTGGCTCACTTTGTGAAAGTGCCTTTTCTGATCATTTTGTTTTTGGTTGCTGTTGTTTTTTGTTTTTGTTACAAGCAATGTTTCCCTAGGTAAGGAAGAGGGGATTTACTTGGAAATCAAGGTGACATAAAATCAAAAGGTTTTAATAGTTAAACAAATTAAAGGAATGTTCCACTAGAAATGAAGAAAACAGTTCTGTAATTGAATACAGTGCTAAAGATTTTGTCAACTTGGGATTATTTGCAAACAATAAACTTAGTCCTAGAAAACAGGGGATATAAACTAGCTCTTTTTTTTCCCTTGTAGAAAGATGGGACATATGAGAACACTATGTAGCTTGCATTTTCAGACGTGATTGCTCTATTGTTTGTCTTGCTTTTTTTTAATTTTGTTAACAAAGGAAATTTCTCTTTTTGTGGGGAAAGCACACCCTAAAATGACCATAATGCTAAAAACAATAATGAGAGAAAAGAGAGAAAGAGAGATGGAGAGAGAGAGAGAGAGAGAGAGAGTTGATAAACAATCAGGGGAGGGAGCATATCTCTTCTTTAGGAGACTCCTCTTCAAGGAGGATGAGGGTGTAGAGGTGGGGAAAATGAAAGACCATAAAAGACACAGTATTATAGTGATGGCCAAGCAAATGCTTCTGTTGCTTGTTAACTGCCCCTCCCCCAAAAAAGGAACAGAAAATTCAGCAAAACACTATCCATTTAAGAGAACAATTTCTAGGGATTTAGATTTAGTAACATGCCATCAATGAGCTCCTTTTAATGGACCTGAAGGCTTTTATTGCAATTTTGCCAAGCAAGTGTCCAGAGTGCCCCTTTGGAGGAGAATCGGGGAAAACAACATATCTACAAGCTTTTAATAGAATGGGGGACATATGTGTCAGCCAGAGCTGCCATCTGAGGTACAAGCACCTTTGATCATCAATTTACTTTAGCTTTGCTTCTGACTCACAACAATGCTGACTACTCAAGGGACTCTGTTGTCTTGTGGGAATTTGGACATGAATAGATGACTTAGTTTAGTATTGAAATGGGATTTGTCTTACAACAGGAAGCTAGCGCAATTATGGAAACAAGGCACAAATAACAAAGGAAAAAGGGCTCCTGTCAAAACACAGAGCCTGACTATTAGAAGTAAGATAGTGAGCCCATATCCATAAGGGATTCAGATTTACAAAGTTAGACAGGAGACCCTCAGCCTAAAACCACGCCTCACATATGTACACTCACAATACACACACACACACACACACACACACACACACACATCTTTTTAAACTAGGAATTTCATAAGACAGAATGTCACAACTTGTTAATATTCATATTCCAAAATTCTTCTCAAATATGAAGAGAACCTTGCTCTAGATGCCTAGCAATTGCTATAATCATCCTCAAATGAGTGAATGATTTTTTTTTGAATTACCCTTTTAAGAAAGCCCCAAATGTGAGTTCGCTCACTTCCAGATTATTGAAATTAATTTCTGGAGAGTACTGGGAGCTCGTTTCTAGAAACATTACTGGATAATCATATCCCGAACTCTCATCTGGGAAAGCTTTCCCCAAAGACAACACTGATGCCCTCACTGACAAATTCAGTGGTCATTCATCAGTCCTCATTGTCTTTCTTTAGCAAAAATCATGAGGATAGAGATTCTAAGCTCACTTGATATACTTGAGAACATTTCTTTTAGTTCTAGTTTCTCCCTTATGTCCTATGACACTGCAGAATGCAATCTCCTTTCTCTTATTTCCTTTTTTAGTGTCTTTCATTGGCTCCTATTCCTTTGCCTCTGTTTAATGAATACATTTTAAAAAGTTCCACACTTTATTTAATTTTCTGTTCTCCCTACCTTCTTTCCTTGGCAGTCTCATCAACCCTCACAGAATCAACAACTGTGTGTGTGTGTGTACGTGTGTGTGTGTGTGTGTGTTTATGCTAATGACTCTCAAATCCACTAAATACCTTCCCTGTTGTTGTGGTTGTTTTCACAAGTTCTAAATCGGAATTTCTAACTGCATATTTTTTTACTTTTACTAACATATTATGATGACAAAGGGAATGAGCTGCTTAAAGACTGAAACAAACTCCACAAGGTTAGAAAGGACACATTAAGGGAAATGCAAACAGAAAGTTGTTCTGTTTCTCACTTTGTTAACAGATGTGACTCCATCCTAAATTTTGTTCATTCCTTATATGAAATGAGCTAGGAAAGAGAGGAAGGGAGAAGAGGATAACAAAAAATAATTATGACCACTGCTGAAAATGAAGAACACAATTTAGATCTAAACTCAAAGATGACCAGCACCTGCATAAAGCTAAACATTTGTCCCCAAAGAGAGGTAGGGCCTATGATGATATATGCTAAATAATAATTAATGTTGAACATCTGAGACAAATTAATAAATAACATTGGGAAGGTGCAAGAGCAATAACACCTTTGAGTATTGTAGAAATGGAGAAAGACAACAATGTGCTATAAAAATAGAGTGACCAAGGGCATATCCCAAAAGATGCGTGGAGTAACAGTGTATATAGCAGATCTTTTCCTGAAACTTGTGACTAAAACTGAATGAAAGCTGAATAAATTACTAATTATAAGTTGACTCTAAGCTATTCCAGTGACACTAGGTCAAAACAGGAATACGAGACTCACAAGTTAACGAGTGGTTCAAACTTACTATATCTAAAATTAATATCTTTCTACAAAAAAAAAACAACAAAACCTTTTCCTTGTATCTTATTTAGTTCTGGTAATGGGTACCACCATTTACTCTATTTACACCATTTACTTTTGAGCTTGTTGACATGCTTAATACTATTATCTTTTTTGACAATCTTCACTTTCATATCAATTCAGTTTCAAAAAATTTTAAAAATACTACATCCATACTATCTCTCAAATCTGCCATCCATTTTCTTTCTCAATATTATCACCCTAGTCTATGTCATCATAGTGACTTGTCTTGACTATCACAATAGGCTCCTAACTCATTTCAGTGTGTTCAATCTCTCCCCCCACCAATAACACTTTGATTTTCCCATTATTACCAGTTTAATCTCTCTAAAACTTTAAGAAATCATTTCATGTTGGTCCTATATCCCAAAGACTCTAATGACTCCCTAGTGTTCACAAATAAATTTCAGGTGTCTTAGCCTTGCCTTCAAGGGGTCCTTAATATTGTATCATCTTACATTCATCTATTTCTTATCCCCAGCACTTAGTATAGAGACTGTACGTTGAAAAAACTTAATGAATGCTAGATAGTAGTGGTGCCACTCAGAATATTCCTCGTATTTTTATTGCACAATGGAGCCACATTATATTATTGACAAACCCCTTAGCATAGCCCATTTTCCCCTCTCTTTATTTTTACTCAAACCACTTCTGTATCTGACATTCTTTGACCATTCATACTTTTTTTTTGAAATCTCACCTACCCTTCAAGTATAAATTCAAATGTGACTTAATTCATCCAGAGATAAATCTGATATATATGTTTTTGAATATACTTAAATGTCTATATGTCCCACTAAATGAAAGCAAAATCTTTGAGGTCAAGGCTATCTATCACTTTTCTAGCTGTCTTTCTAGTCAGATAGCTTACATTTATCTTGTCTATCTTCTTTCCTTCTCTATCCTATCCATCTATTTTTTTAATTTGTTTCCTTTTTTTGGGGGGGGGGTGGGGACTGGGTCTCTCTATTTCACTCTGGATGTATACAGAAGAGCCCTTCTTGGACTCAGTCCTATATCACCAGGAGTTTTAACCTCATATTTTTTTTCTTATTTGAGAGAGTTTGCCCCTCCTTTGGTAACCTGCTGGTCAACTACTCTCCAGGAGCTCACCAAATGGAGCTATGCCAAATGGAGTACAGACATTGGATTTATCCACCCTACCTTAACTCAGAACTCTGGACCTCAAAATATCCTCTAGCTTCAGCCTCCAAGACAGAGAGATTATAGACGGAGGCCCCCCATGCTCAGTCCATTGACTCTTTATAAAACAGAGTGAGCTATGGAGCATTGCAGATTTATTTAAACTTGGGACAGATGTCAGAGACAAAAGACCCTAACTCCAAAAATATTTACTAAATTTTAATATCAACTTGGAATGTAAATTAGAATGAACCAGTGACTTGTGCTCGCTCTTATACTTTTATATTCTTTAAATTTCAGGCTTCTCATGGGTAAACTAAGGATAATAATTATTTCATTCAGTATCTCACAGGGTTGTTGTGAAGAAAAACCCTTTGTAAACTTTAACGTATCATGTAAATGAAAGTTATCATATTAAATAGCCAATTGATATGAAGTGGATCAAAACATCTAAATAATGATGTTAATTCACTAATATTAATAGATAGCCTGTCTCAGAATAATGTTTGTCATACAGTTAGCTATACTGTTCTTAAGTTGCATATTTTTGGAATTATTTTGTTAGTAAAATAATTTTATTGCTTTATTGGCCCTTTCAGAATAAAAGCAAATGAATTATCCCAGCTCCCCACAGAGGGTCCTAGTCAAAAAATCTATACATCAGGAGAGAAACAAGATTTAATCAGACCTTGTACATTTCTTTATAAATTAGAAATATCCTTAATTTATGTAGGCATTGGCATATTGAGTTAATTCATATCAGTTCATTTTGGTATGTTTCCAACTATAGAAATAGTTTTGGTGGGAGAAAATATTTGAAACCAGAGGATTTTTAACATTTTTTTTTGGAATTGTGAACTCTTTGAGCAGTCTGGTGAGTCCTAGGACACCCTTCTATGAAACATATTTTTAAGTGCATAAATTGCAAACATAGGACTAGAGATTAAAATAATTATATTAAAGGATATTTATTTTTCTACTTTCTATCCATCATCTAACTATGGTTATTAACAAGTTCAAGAACCCCAAATTAAGAATGACTGGTTAAATCTAGCTTATGAAATCTGATTTAGGAGTATATATTTTTATTATATCCTCTGTGACCAAGAATAGTTAATTACCATTATGAGAGTTGTAAGAATTGTGCTATAGTGGATCAAAAGCCAACCTAGAAACCAAGAAGACTGAGGTTCAAGACTTTCCTCTGACATATATTAGCCTTTGAGTCTGGGCAAATTATTGAAGGCTTCAATATTCTAGGTCACTCTCTGAGACTCTCAGTTATGAAGAAGGCACCAACCTGTATTGGGAGAGAAAATTTCCTCCTGTACAAGTTCACTTTATCAATAAAATACCTCCTCAGTTCCTGTATTTATTACTTACAAAAATGTGAAGTTCACTCAAAGACTGGTTATTTGGGGAAGTTATATATATATGTGACAATCTCCTGAAAAAGAAAACAAAACAAAAACAAGCAAAAATAACCTTCCATGTCTACAAAAAAAAACCACTTCTTTTTTAAAGATGTTTTTTTCAGGATGATTTTTCAGTATGCGTTCCCAGTACCACAATGAAACAGAACTGGATGGCATGGAACACTCTGCAATAAGATTGAAATACAGTTAGCATAAGAAAAATTAGTACATTAAAAAAAATCGATTCTTTCTATAGTGAGACAGTATATTAAAGATCACAGATGTGACAGCTAGGAGTATTTCACATCTCCCCTAATATTGAATAAATTTTTATAGATCAATATCTGCTACTCATATTGAAGGGGAAAATGATTGAGAATAACTGATGCTCATGGAGGGGCATGTGGCAAATCTTAACAAGACCCAATAATTTTTAATAATAAGAAGAAGTTAGATAATCTTTTAAAATTTGCAAAGAACACCATATATATTATTTCATTTGATCCAGACAACACACCCATGTTGTAAGTGCTATTATCATCCCCATTTGAAAGATAATAAAACTGAGGACAAAAGCAATTAAATGACCTATTGTAGCAACAAGCACCCTGACACATCTAGGATGGCCTGCTAGCACAGATTCTTAGATCTGCTTTTCTAAAAGGAAAGCAACTTTTATGGTATAAACAATCTTCTTTAAACACATATACCAATCGAGAAAATACAAGCAGAGAAATAAAACCAACACTCAGGGCTTCTAACTGTCTGACCATAAGCAATACATACATCACAGATCAACAGACAGTCTGATCATTACATACAGACATAGTTACCACAGAGAGAAGCACCAACATCTGGGTTTTCAAAGCCAGGGGCTCCTTAATGGCTACCCAGAGTCTCATCTGGCACATGAATTTTCTTCCAAAGTATAAGCCCTAAAGCAAACCCTCACCTCTAAGTAAATACACTTTTTAGAACCAGAAGGCATCATGACCGTCCTGATCCAGTGCCTCATGAACAATTAACAAAACGTGTGGGCCTTCCTACAAAACAAACCTCTTCTAATCAAGCTTCCTTTAATGGGCTCCACTTGAAGAATATTAAAGGGCAGGTGAAGATTTTTGCCTTCCTACAAAACAAGCCTCCCTTAATCAAGCAACTCTCATTAACATTACATTTACCCATGGTCAAATAGCTAGTAAGCATCTGACACAGAATTTGAGTTCATGTCCTCCTCATTCCAGTCTCAGTATTCTATTCACTGCACCTACAACACTGCAATTTTTCCACAGTTACAGGTGAGGAATGGTACAGGAGTAAAGGATACTCTCAGAGCAATGTATGCCTCAAAAATAAAATGGAGTCATCATATTGAAAGCACAAAGGAAAAATTGATGGACAACACTTATGCTTTCCTTGCATTTTCTTAGTAACATCTAAAGAATTTGAGGAAATCCTTGACACTCTCCATTCCACCTCACCTCACCCCAGCACACTGGTGGATCCATTTGGGGTAATTTTAAGGGGAAGGATAGATGGGCTACAGTCTGGGTCATTGAAGGGAATATGTAGATCTACTGAAATATCTAAGGGTAGAATTTTGTTGTATTAGAAAATTTAACAAAAACAGAATCATTAGAGAAAATAAACTAGTTTGGCAGGAAAATATTGAGTTATAAACGTCATCATTATCATTAAGAAATGGTACTCTATATCTGTTGATTAAGAAAGGATTCAGAAGAAACAAATGATGCTATCAATTGAATACCTTTTGGTATTCTCTGATTTGTCATTAGGCCCTTTTGTCTGAGTAATTAATGCTGCCCTCTATGAAGAGAAGGATCTCTTTGTTCTGAATTTCTTCTTTTTAATATTTTCCCCCACAATGAACAAGAATTACAGGAAAGTTTTCTTGCAAGAATAAATTTGACATAGGATGTCCAGGAATGAGTACATTTAGGCAAATGGTGAGAAAGCAAATAAAAATGTGTGTGTGTGTGTGTGTGTGTGTGATGCCTATTTGGAATTTGGGTGAGAAAATGTGAGTGTTAAAAGAGACTTCAAAGATCAATTAGTCCAAACTACTTATTTTATGGATATTGAAAGGAAAAACTAGAGAAATACAGTAATTTTCTCAAGATCATGCCACTAGTAATTAATCAGCCCTGAATTTGAAACTATACCTCTCCACTCTGTGTCCCACAAAGTTTTCATTATAACACATTAACCGTTACTGAATATAATAAAACAGAATGTGACTCCCCATTGTGTTGAACAGATTTTCAATAATTCAGAAAATAGCCAGTAAGGAATAGCTTCAAATTATATTTGTCATGGAAATTATTCTTTTGAGGCCATAGAGCAAATTTTAGATTTGATATTCTGTGGTAACACAAGAAGAGTTTTGTTCTTGATGAATTTAGTCAGAACTCATTACCTATATTGGATGGATAATTTTCCTCTAAGAAATAAGGTTAATGAGTTAATGCAATTTGTTTACTTAAGGTACAAGCGTACTGAAATTACAGGTTCCCTTGAAATACTTTTTGCCTAGATACACAGTAAATTTTGATATCTCCAAAATCAAATCCTTTAATAGAAAAATGATTAGTGATTCATATTCGGTTCTCAAATGTTCTTCCCTGAGGATTATAATTCTATTCTATTTCATTAACATGATTAGGCTAATACAAATTTCTAGATTGCTTATATGCTTTTTTTTTAAATCAGTTGTCACTATGGAGTAAGATGATGGAGAGACAACTTCAAGTATAGCGCATTTTCCCCATCAATGGTGGTGCAGCACCTTAAAAGTTAGATTGAATTTTTTCAATCACTGTAAATATCATTAGCTAAATCAGAAAAAAAGTTTTTTCCTCCCTTACACTCTGCTATTATATTTTAAGAGATCTGTGATCACATGAATGAGAGTATTCCTTCCATAGGTACAGATAATTTCCCACCCATCTCTTTTGTGGGAAATTCTTATCATGTCTTCTAAAATAAGCCTTCTATATAGAGGCTGTTCCCAACATGCTAGAGCTCTTCCTCTGATTTTGTTATTCAAGGGTACACATTCAGAAGCACAGTTGTCCATCTCTTTCCCCTTACTCTTCCAATATGACAAATATTTTTCCAACTTATGCTACGTTTTTTGTTGTCTTTTATGCTACATTTTACATGTAAAGCATTGTTGCTAATACGTCCCATTCTGCTTACAACCACCATGAACTGGCCGTTGATCTAGCGACCACCTGAAGTTTTGATTCTTATGAGATTTTAGTGTTCCATAGGTTGTAATAACAGGTCCAAAAGGGACTCTAGGATTGAAGCTGCCCAAAACTGATAGATAATTTTCCCTTTACTGTTTGGCCTAATGTCCTAATCCTATTTCATCATTGTCTATTTGTTTAGAATAATTGTCTACTGGTTTATGGGAAAAAATGCAGATTTCTAATATAATGGAGGCTGGTGACATAATTTTGAACTATTTCCTGTATACTTTGAATTTCTTTAATCTATTCATCTAATTTTCATTGCTTTTTCCTCCTTTCCTGCTTGTCTAATTTTCATCACTGTCATACAAATTAAAATAATCATAATATCATTTTGCTACTTCTGGGACTTCTTTACCACTTGGGGTTTAGATATGTTGGGAAACCTCTATTTGCGTTGAATAATTCACCTAAGCCTCTCCAAGGTAGCTTAACTTTAGTGAATAGGCATCTCTGTTTAGGCAACTTAGTCGAGTGATTTCATTCCTGAAATTAGAGGAACTGAGAGGAATATCAGAAATTATTCACTTAAATATATTTTAAGCATAAAATATAAATTTAATCAAACTATAAATAACCTCAAAGTATTTCATTAAAATTATAGCCAACTTCTCATTAGAAAAAATGGTTAAAATCAAATTTATATGTTAAACGCAAGGCTGGAACCTTTGTAAGAATAGCAAAGATTGAGGTGTGAATCCATTGTCATTCTTGACCTTAGAGTGGTAATGCTATGTTGTGCTGGGTACAATTCCATATATTTCTGCTAATTTAAGATGAAACAAATATTCTTCTTCAACTGACTTCTTCCTTACAGTTGGAACACTTATCCAACTTAAACAATCCTCAGTCTGTCCTAACTTGGAAAGTACCCCACCCCTAACTGAAGGCAAGATATTTGACACTACTAATCAATAGCTGAATGAACATGCACTTGACAGCCAAGTATAGGTATCCTACTTCCTGAAGTTTTGTCTATCATGAATGAATAACACATTAGAAAAGAAAAGATCTTTTTTCTATCTCATGGTCTTTTGGTTCCAGTGTCCAGGAAGACTAATTTGATAAGAATGGATGTTTTTAGACATAGATTGATGTCTGATCATCTCTTTCTCTAGCTATTTCCTTTCCTGACATATATCTGACTTGGTCTCAAGGTGCTTGCTCTCTAAAACAACTCTGTGTGCCCTGGAAAAATATTTCCAAACTCTTTCCATTGGAAAGCTTACTTTCTTCTGATATGATCTAGACAGCTAGACAGCTCCTTCTGTCGAGAAAGAACTTGGGAAGCAAGAGGTTATACTGCTTGGAGATACCTATCTTTTAAATGGGGAGGTGAAACTGTTGCCATTTAATTATGGTGGATGAGTATTTATACGAAAAAGGGGTGCCAAATTTACTTTGTGATAACTCTGCATTCCTGAATGAGGGTCACAGAGAGTTCTTAGTTAGCCCATGTGGGAAAAGGAAGTAACCCTCCATAGAGATGAAAACAAATATATTTTATAATTTCCCTAATTTAATGCAGTTTTCCATGGTAAGTTAGGAAATATTGAGTGGATATTGGTATTGGGATAGTCTCAACATCAACTTAGCTTCCAAGACTGGTGACATTCAAGAAGTCTGTGACATCTTAGGTACATTGTATGATAAAAAATTGTTAACTATGCTGGAAGTATCACTTTCTATGTTTTAATTCTACTTTTCCTGGTATTACTTGTTCTCATCATCACTGATTTGCATCTGAAAACTCTGTTACTGTAATGAAGTTATAAATATTTGTTATTTGTCTCTGATATTCAAGGTGTTACTGCAGCTCAACATCACCAGTTTGTATCAGGAGATTCACTATGAACTGAACAGATTGTGCATGACCCAGTACATTGACCAGCTAAGTGAGATGTCAGAATTGGTCATCCCAAAGCAAAAAGGGAAAGCAGATCTCTGTGTTCTGTTTCTTGCACATTTTCTTTTCCTTTTCTGTTCTTTTTCTTTGTAATAACTCTCCTTGGGGTTAGGGAGTACTCTCTTTCTCTTGCTAGTACTGCCTATGTCAGGAAAATTGGTCCATCAAAAATTCTAAAAGCATTGAAATGAGAGAAACTCAAATTTCTTTCAAGCTCTAAATCATAGATCCTAGAGTTGTTGCCATCCCCTTTCTATTGGCTCACTCTATCTGGAAGGGGAAGACGAGGCAGAATATTCCTTGATAGATAGGAGCCATCAATCAGGGAAATATCATTTTTACATATTATGTGAGAAAGGGATGAAGAGACTGCATCCAGGAAAATAATCTACCCTTCCCATCTCTAAAAGATCAAGCCACTCTTTGAGGACCCAAGGGCTTGGTTCATAACCCTCTTGAAGCCAGCCACTCTGTCCTTCACCCCTGTAACGTTATTGCCTCCTTTTGTTCCCCTCATTCTCATTGGTGACTTTTCACATAATCTAGCCCCATTCCTTGTACCCCTGTGAACTCCTTAACCATCTCCAAATCATGCTACCTACACTTTGGCCTTCTCCTTCTACAGGAATTTGCAGAATTTCCATAGTTGTAAAAAGTACCTGGAACACAGTCTGCTGCTCATCTTTCATTCTCATAGAGAAACAGTGACATGACTAGGAGTATGTCTTATCTTGACTTGGCTGTGAATTGAATTTAAGTGAAGCAGAACTGGGCCAAATCTTGAGGCTCACACTCTCCTTCAGAATCATGAAAGTCCATGCACAAGGCAAAAGACAAGACAACTGGCAATGACAATGTCCCAGGATTTAGTAAGTGACCTTGAGTTTTCTAAATTAATTTCTTTCCCAGGACTCAGCCTGTGTGATGCCACACTCATTCAGTTGATTTATGAATGCATTTCTTCCTTTATTCTTACCTTCTTTCTCCCATATAAGCAACCACAGTACTTCAGAAGTGTGATAAACTCAAAGCTTCCTGTTTTGGAATTGTAGCTGCATGTCAACTTCAGTTATACAGAATAATATACCAAATGGGTTCTGTGTCTCCTAGAGTGGACTGCTCTTCTATTGAAATGATTGTCAAATAAGTATTGATTATTAAAAACACAGTTGTATCAATTACTTTTGTTTCTATATCACCTATATTTCTACTTCCTTGCCTCCTCCCTGTGTCCTAAAGAGCCTTCTGAAGAAACAAAGATTTCAACAGAAAAGGAGAAATAGAAGAAAAGTCAAAACTTTTCAACATATTGAAACATGAAAATATTCTATTCCCCAGACTTTTCATTTCTGAAAAGGTTTATTTTTAAGGAAATGGGACAGGGGATGATGCTGTATCATATACATTCTTTGGAGTTATATTTGTTCCATGAATGTTTGCAATATACATTTCCAATTATTTTGTGTGTGCTTTTGTTTTCATTCACATTGTTGTAGCGATGAACTATATCATGTTTTCAGCTCTTCTTGCTTCACTTTGTATCAGTTCATGAAAATATTTCCATACCTGTCTTTATATGTCATATTTATACTCATTTAAGAACAGTAGTTTTCCTTTATGTCAGTATGTCACAATTAATTTAAATATTTACCAATATATGGACATCATTTTGTTTCCAGGGCTTTGCCACAAAAGAAAAAAAAAGTGTTTCTATAAATATGTTAGCATACAGAGAGTTTACTCATATTAACGCCCTCCTTGGAATATATGCCTTTTAGTGGAATCATTGGGTCAAATGTTATGATAATTTTAGTCACTTTGTTTACATGATTCCTAATTTGCTTGAAAAATGGATATCCTAATGAGCAAGCTCATCACCAATGCCTTAGTGTGACTTTCTTCCCATACTCACTCTAACACTGATTATTCCCATGTTTTGTCATCTTTGTCAATTTGTTTGGTGTAAAGTGAACCTCAGGGTTGTTTTGAATTTGCTTTTCTCTGATTATGATTGATTTGAAATATTCTTTCATTTTGTTATTAATAATTTACAAATGTTTTGAGAGATGTCTATTCATCTCCTTTGACCACTTATCTATTGGGAAATGGCTTATGGTTTTATAATTCTGTTAAAAGTCAATGTATCTTGGATATCAAAAACTTACCAAGGGAATTGGTTATAAGCATTGCTTTCCCACTTGGCTGCTTCCTTTCTTATTTTTTATGTTTCAATTTTGTTTGAGTGAAAGTTTAGCAATTTTAAGTAATCAGTGCTGTGTTTTAACTTTTTAAAATACTTTCTTTGTCAAGATTGCATTCAGAGATGTGATCTCTATATGTCCTACTTTTCCATAAATTAATGTAATATATGTGTATATACACACATACATATACATATACACAAGTACACACACACATAAACGTATATATATGTATACATATACACATGTGTGTATCAGATCCTATATTGATTTTGAATTTATTGTGAAAAATGGTGTGAAATGTTGCTATAATCCTAACTTCTAACAGATTGCTTTCTAATTCCCTCGTCAAATAGGGAGTTTTTTTCTAATTTTTTTTTTGTAGTTTAATCAAGTATTGCATTACTGATGTCTATTATTTCTGATTCTCCCTTATCTAGTTTGTCCCATTGATCTAGTCTCTATTTTTCAACCAGTACTAAATTATTTTTTGGATTGCTGCTTGATAATAAAGTTTGAGGTTTAGAAGTTTTCTTCTTCCTTCATTCCTATGTTTCATTTTTTATCCCTAACATACCAGGTCTTTTTTCCCTTCTAGATGACTTATATTATTATGTTATTTGGGTATTTAACTTATAATGTTGATAGCTTGGTATAACAGTCAAGTTGAATACAACATTACAGAGTATAGAATAAGATAGGAAATATGATCAATCTGATTTTAGCAGGAGTGTTTTCCAAGGTTTTGTCTGGAAATTCTGAGGCTATGTTCTGAGTCTCAATAAACATGACAGTGTTAGAAAATTGGACTCCAAGTCCACAGTAGGTCCATTAGTGCATGAGAGCATGTAATTCAGAATGTTATCATTGTCAGAAATAGATGATTCAAGGGAATAGGCAGAATCCCCTAAATGAAGGTAATTTCATAAAACTATAGACCTCAGGGGAAATTCTTTCCCAACTTTGGCTTATTCAATAGTCCCTTAAAACACAATTCTCATTTTATTCCAACTAGAGATGATACCAGTTCATATAAACCATCACTTCTTAAAATATTGTGTCTTAATAAGATTTTGGCACCTCTTGTGATTAAAAGAACTACCTTAATCTTTCTTGGAAATAGTCTTCTCCCAAATGGATTTAACTCCAGTTTTAAGGAATAAAAATCATGTCAGGAAACAAAGCAGAACAAAAACCTAAATAATCCAGCAATGCTAAGAAGATAAATCCCAACTATAAATATGTTGAGAGCACTGTATAGAGAACTTAATTTGCATAAAATCAGAAATAGGATTGAAAAGCAGACAATTTGTTTTGTGAACAAACATTTATATTCTTTCATTATGTGGACTGATTTTTATGAAATACTCTAGATCATAATGAGGAAAATGTACTATTTTAATCAATGCCTCCATAATAATATGATGTGGGTCCCATCACTAGCAAGGCCCTGAAAGAAGATTTGAACCCAGATTTTCCTGACTTCAAATCCAACTGTGGCCATACATAAAATTTATATCGTAATGTACTGACAAAAGTTTCACAAGACTTTTCCTGCTCCTGAGGGAGAAGCACCCCTTAAGACTTTTTCTCTCTTGCAAATGAATTTCTAATACAAACTGTCTGGTAGCAACTTAGGAATCAAAAAGTCTTATAAATTTTCCTCACAAGAATATGGATTATCATATTAAATTACATCAGATAACAGCAAATGTCAAGATTATTTCTTCTCTGCTGATTCAGCATGAGATGGAAATTGCATTGTGGAGAAAGAAAATTTAAATGAATTTCACTTCAGACATTTGAAGTATTGTAGTCATGGAGAAGGAGATAGCACAGTATATATTTTCAATATCTAATTCCCCTTTCAAACATTCCCAATGTAATGAAATGACAACTCATCTAATTTTCACTTCCTATTTGTTAAAGCACTTGAAATACCCACAGTTCTGACTATCTCAAGCAATCTAACTTCTTTCCAAGTAATATTCTTGGCATGAGGGGTTAGTGAGGGGGAGAAGATATTTGGACTGCTTGATTCTATTTAAATAAAAAAAAAATGTAATTTATCATTTTAAGATGAATAGAAATAGGCAAAGCAGTATGACAAGATTTATTCTCTTACTAAAGCACAGGCTTGACCATGTCAATTCCTTGCTGTAGAAATCCAGTAGATCTTTATTTTGTCTAAGGTAAAATATCAACTCTTTTTCTTGGCTTTTAAATACCTTTGGAATTTACCTTCCCCATAGCTACCCAGGCTTATTGCACTAAATCTCTTTAATACATTTTTTTGAATCAGTTAAAGTGATCTTTTTGCCCTTCCCCCACTTGACTTTTTCTCTTCTATCTCCATGCCTCTTATTGACTGTCCCCTATACCTTTCATACAATTTCTCCTGCCTGCCTTTTCTTTCTTTTTTTTTAAGCAGCTTAACCTTTTTTTTTATTAATTTATTTGTTTTCAATTTTCAACAATCATTTGCATGAGTTTTAAATTTTCTCCCCCTTGGTAAGATGGCATGCAATCTTACATGGATGCTACACATTCATTCTTATTAAACACATTTTCACATTACTCATGTTGCATAGGAGAATTGAAACAAATGGAAGAAACCATGAGAAAAAACAAAACATAACAAAATATAACACAAAAGAAAATAAGTTTGTTTCATTCTGTGTTCCAATTCCATAGTTCTTTCTCTGGATGTGGATGACATTTTATATCAAGAGTCCTTGGGAAATATTTTAGGTCCTTGCATTGTGTTCAAGAGCTAAGTCTATCAGAAACAGTCCTTGCACAGTGTGGCTGTTACTGTGTACAATGCTCTCCTGGTTCTGCTCCCTTCACTCAGCATCAGTTCATATAAATCTTTCCAGGTTTTTCTGAAGTCCACCTGTTCATCATTTCTTATAGTACAATAGTATTCCATTATATTCATATACCACAACTTGTTCAGTCATTCCTCAATGGATGGGCATTCTCTCGATTTCCAGTTCTTGGCCACCACAAAGAGAGTGGCTCTAAATATTTTTGTACATGTGGCTCCTTTTCCCATGTTTATGATCTGTTTGGGATATAGTTCTAGAAGCGGCATTACTGGGTTGTGTCTGCCTTTTCTTAGAATCCCTTGCTTCCTATAAGTCTCATTTCAAATATCACCACTTAAAAAGATCTTTCTTGAACCCATCCTCCCAGAGTAAATATCATTCCTTCCACACTGCAGTATTATACTTCATTTACTTTGTCCCCTAGCTGACATACACTTCCAACATTCCCAAACTTGATGCCCTGGAGAGTGCAAGGAAACCTCAAGGAAATAGATAAACCGATGCAACTACTAAGAAAAGAGAAAGGTAATGAGGATGTTCTGGACAGGAAGGAAATCAAAGTGAAGCTGCAGTAAGAATCACGCATCAGACTGGCAGGGAAATAAAGACTAGGACAGCTAGATGCAGACTCTGGCCCAGTGATGCCGTAACCATACCAAGTAGCTGAAGAATGAGAACTGTCCTTACTCTTCCTGCAAGTAACAATGGTGATGCTTCAGTTTCCTTCTTTTATCACTATTATTCTCTCACTTTCTCAAGATAGGTGATTTTTTCCCCCATTTGTATAGAATTCGTTTGCTTTTTGCTTGCTATTGCTTTAAAGATACTAGCTGTAGAGAGCCAGTACTGATGGAGTCCAGAATGTAAGGTACTTGAAACTTGTACTAAGATAAAGGCTGACATTTTCAGGAAATTGGGTCACCATTCCACAACTGACAAGCAAGGATGAGATCGTCCTAACTATTATTGTGTACCCCGTGGTTTTTATGCAGAAGGAACTAAGATAAGGAAGCAAAAGATGTAAACTAAAAATGTTCTAGTGGGAATAACCTTGCTTGCTTGCTTGAGAGAGTATATAAACTTGACCTTCAGATCAATAAATCAGTCATGTACCAGTCATGTACAGATTATAAAGGCTGGCCTAGTCCCTGCTGCTGTTACCTTTTTCTTTTCTATAACCGCCAAGCCTCCAATCTGCCAGTTGTTGGCAACTAACTTCTCTAAGATTAAGTAGTTAGTCATTTCAAAGTCAATCTGTGTGTGTTCTTATGCCACCACTGGCAGATGGAGAGGCAATGGACTATAAAAGGGGGAAAGAATAAGTGAATAAGATTATTTTTAATTTAATAAGTGCTAGGACCTAACCGATGTCATATTCAGTATCAAAAGAAAAAAAAAGAGAAAATGGTTGATTAAAATTTCACAACCTCTAGAGCAGGAAAAGTGTGGATCCTGATTCATTCTTAGGCTAATGCAAATAGAAGCCTTTTGTGGAGATACACACTGAGAGGAATTTGGAAGCTACTATTGCTGGATGCCTCAGGAATATTCTCTCCCCCACATTCCTTCTTTGGGGGAGATTATAAAGGAAACAAAACATCCCCTAAAGGCATAGGTTGGGGAGATGACTGATGAGAAAATCATATTGAAAGGGAAGAATGGAGAAAAAAAATGACACCTACTGCATCATGGTGAAAGGAGAAAGAAGAAGAAGAAGAAGAAGAAGAAGAAGAAGAAGAAGAAGAAGAAGAAGAAGAAGAAGAAGAAGAAGAAGAAGAAGAAGAAGAAGAAGAAGAAGAAGAAGAAGAAGGAGGAGGAGGAGGAGGAGGAGGAGGAGAAGGAGAAGAAGAAGAAGAAGAAGGAGAAGGAGAAGAAGAAGGAGAAGGAGAAGAAGAAGAAGGAGAAGGAGAAGAAGAAGAAGAAGGAGAAGAAGAAGAAGAAGGAGAAGGAGAAGAAGAAGAAGAAGAAGAAGGAGAAGAAGAAGAAGGAGAAGGAGAAGAAGAAGAAGAAGGAGAAGAAGGAGAAGAAGAAGAAGGAGAAGGAGAAGAAGAAGAAGAAGAAGAAGAAGAAGAAGAAGAAGAAGAAGAAGAAGAAGAAGAAGAAGATCCTGTGTAATAAAAGCAAGAAGTGGCTCCAGACTTTGTTGGAAAACCTGAAGTGATGGAAACTCCACTGCCTCTTGAGGCAGGAATGACTCTCACTACCATGAAATTGGTCCTGTTATCAAGCCTTCATTTGTGTCTTTGCAACATCTACTTTCATTCCTACTTCTGCCTTTTGGGACCATCAAGTCCATGTTCTCTCTTCTGTTGTGTCGTCTGTAAAATGAAAGGGGTTAGATTAGATGATTTCTAAGATCTCATTCAGCTCCAATTTCCATGAATCCTTTGAGCAATATGGACCATACAGTCTCTCTGTGTCACAATGCAACAAGATTTCTTAACATTTCACTGTGGTGGGGAAAAAATGAAATTAAAGTTATTTATGCTGAAGTTAACTGTGGAATAATATTGACAGCTGCACTGAAATAAAAACCATGAAGTTTGCATCCTGAACCATAAAGTTAGCAACAAGCCAAGTGAACCTATGTCAGAGGACCTGGGGCTTGCCTCCAGCCCCTCCTATGTTCTCTTTCTGCAAAGCTGTAATCATCCTTCAATTTGTTTGTTGTGGTTGTTGATGGTGGTGTTTTTGTTTTTTTTTTTCTGTAACTACATTGTTTTTCTTTCCAGAGAAAAACCAAGGACATTCAAGGAAGGCAGCCATGATGGGCCTAAGAGAATATCTTCATCTCTCATATTTGGTGCATAACTGACTTGGTACACTGTAACAGCAAGCACCCTGACACATTCAGCATGACCTGCTAGAAGAGGTTCTTATTCCTGTTTTTTCTAAAAGGAAAACAGTTTTTGAGGGGGTCAACAATCTTCTTTAATCATATACACCAACAGAGAAAATACAAGCAGAGAAATAAAGACCAACAGTCAAGGTTTCTGTCTAACCATGAGGAATACATATATCACAGATCAACAGACAGATGCAACTGTCTGAACATCACATACGTACATAGTTACCAGAGGGAGAAGCACCAACATCCGAGTTTTCAAAGTGAAGGACGGGGGGGGTCCTTAACAGCTACTCAGAGTCTTATGTGGTCCATGAACCTCCTTCCAAAGAGTAAGCCCCCAAAGCAAAACCTTACCTCAGAGTATTTATACACTTTTCGGAGCCAGAGGGCATCACAAACCTTATGACCCAATGACTCATTAGAAATTAAAAAATGGTATGGCCCTTCCTACACAACAATCCTCCCCTAATTAAACTTCCCTTAATGGGCCCCATCTGAGACCTATTAAAGGGTGGGGAAGATCTTTAATTCTCATTACATACACCTAGAAAGTAAATTTCTAACAATTTTCCCTTGATGTGAAAGAGTTAAAAGCAATGAGGAAGTTACTTCTTTCTCATTAGCTCAATAACAATTTCACACACACATGTATGTGTGTATACACACATACATACATGCGCACACATATAATACATATATGCATGTATGTAGATAGATACTACATGTGTAGATAGATATTTGCCTATGTGGAGAGAAAGGAAATGAAATAGATATATTAAGAAAAAAGAAAGAGAGCATTACTAGTAATTAACATTAAGCATACAAAATATATACACATACTCATACATATCATCATCACCATTACAGGCAGCTAGATGAGCAGTGGATAGAACACTGGGTCTGAAGTTAGGAAGACCTGAATACAAATCCTGCCTCAGCAGGTAACTTACGTGTTATGTGTCCATCGGAAAGTCACTTAATCTCTGCCTCAGTTACCTCAACTTTAAAAAGGGGTTGACAATAGTATCTGCTTCAAAAGGTTGTTATAAGAACTAGAGGAGAGAATCTTTGTAAAAAAGCTTAGCACACTTCCTAGCCCATAATAGGTATTATGCATATTTTAGCCATTTATTGTTACTATCATCATCATCACTCAAGGGAATGTGTGCATCAAACACTATACAATTGCTAGAAAATTGCCTTCTAGGTGTACCAAGTCAGTGTAAGAACTAATGGACTGTTGAATACCAGGAAAATTGAGTTCAAATTTTGTCATTGACATTTATTCTTTTTTATTCTTATGGAATTTTTAAAAATTTTTAATAGTTTCATTTATTTATTTTTAGATTTCGATATTCATTTCCACAAAATTTTGAGTTCCAATTTTTCTCCCCATCTCTCGCCTCCCCCCACCCCATAACACCTTGCATTCCAATTACCCCTTCCCTCAATGTGCCCTCCCTTCTATCATGCTTCACCCTTCCCTTATCCCCATCTTCTCTCTTTTTCTAGTAGGGCAAGATAAATTTCTATACCCCATTTCCTAGTTATATGCAACAACAATTCTCAATATTTGTTTCTAATAATTTGAACACACACAACTCACCAATTTTTTTCCTATTAAATCAAGTTTCCTTTTAATTGTGCCACAGTAACAAATGTTTGTAAGATATCTTATTTTCTTACTTTTGCACTCATTAGCCATAATATATATGTGTGTGTGTGTGTGTGTGTGTGTGTGTGTGTGTGTGTGTGTATGTATGTATGTATAAATTAGCGGATGTACCCATTGTTCCTTATCTCTGGAATTGTTAAGTCTCCAAAGGTCCTCCATCACTTTGATGCTTTGGATACTTTATTTCTTTACACACATTTCCCCAAGTTTTTAATAAACAAAGGATCTTTCTCTGACTTTTCATAACATTAACCTCCTTCTACAGAAGAAAAACATCATTATACTTTGTTTACAAAGAGATCTGAAACAGAAAATCTACAGTAAAGATGTTTTTTTCTCTATAAAACTGTATAAATTCTATCTGAAAATTTCTTGTTATACATATTTTTGCAGTTTATATTAAAACAAAGTTCTTTATCCATTCAGTTGAAACAGTAGTATATTTATCTATAAGGACACCAAGGTTTTACATAATTTGACAATCATATACATCTCTTCTTTTATGCAAACATTTCTTTTAAATTACATCTCTTTTGAACCTCAATAAAACTGTGAAGGAGATAGAAAAGGTATTCTTATAGCTATATGGCAGACAGAGCAAGGGCACTGACTATGAGGTCAGAAAGCCTTAGTTTACATTCCACTTCAGATATCACGTGCTTGAGCAATGCTGGGGAGTCATTCCATATTCCTGGGCATCAATTTGTCCATCTTTAAAATGGGGGTATAGATGGGACTAACTGGCCTCAGTGTGACCTTTTACCTCTAAATTTATGAAACCCAGGATATTTTTGTAATAGATTGGGAGAGGTTGAGTGACTGACCTGCAGTAACACAGCTAGTAAATAAATGTCAATGGTGGAGGGAGGAGCGAAGATGGTGGAGTAGAATGATGCATATACTCTAGTGCTTCCCCCCAGCCCACAACATATCTGTAAAAAATGAGTTTCAACAAATTCTAGAGCAGCAGAAGTCACAGAACGACAGAGTGAAAGAGCTTTCCAGCCAGATATAACCTGGAAGGCCAAAAGGAAAGGTCTATCCTACTGGATGCTGAGCAGATTGGAGCCCAGCCCTGGCCACAGAGCACTGGGAGGAACAGGGTTTGCAATATGATATTCCAGAAGTCGAAGGAACTGGAATTAAAACCAAGAATCACCTACCCAGCAAAACTGAGTATAATACTTCAAGGGAAAAAATGGCCATTAAGTGATATAGAGGATTTTCAAGCATTCATGATGAAAAGAACAGAATTGAATAGAAAATTTGATTTTCAAACAAAAGAGTCAAGAGAAGCATGAATAGGTAAGCAGGAAAAAAAAACATAAAGGACTTTCTAAAGCTGAATTGTTTGTGTTCCTACATGGAAAGATAATGTTTATAACTGCTGAGACTTTTCTTGGTATTTGGGTGGGTACAGGGATTACACACACACACACACACACACACACACACACACACATACATACACACTAGAGTGTACATATTGAGTTGAATCAGAAGAGATGATATCCATAAAAAAATAAAATTAAGGGGTGTGAGAAGAAAAATATTAAGAGGAGAAAGGGAAAGGGAGAAGTGGAATGGGGCAGACCATCACTCATAAAAGAGATAAGAAATTTTTTTAAGGGAGGAGGTGAGAGGGGGAAAGCAAAACTTACTCTCTTCACAAGTGGCTTAAGGAGGGAATAACATATTCACTAAATTTGGTATGAAAATCTACCTTACACTACAGGAAAGTAGAAGAAAAAGGGACAAATGGGGTCAGGGGGATGATGGAAGGGAGGGGCAAATGGGAGAGGGGAGTAAACTAGAAGTAAACACTTTTGGGGGAAGCGACAAAGTCAAATGAGAGAATAAAATAAAGGGGGGGCAGGGTAGGATGGAGGGCTATATATTTAGTCTTACACTACATGATTATTATGGAAGTCTTTTGCAAAACAACACATATATATCCTGTATTCAATTGCTTACCTTACTAATGGGGATGGGTGGGAAAGGAGGGAGGGAAAGAAGTTGGAATTCAAATTATTAGAAACAAATATTGAGAATTGTTATTGCATATAACTAGGAAATGGGGTATAGAAATTTATCTTGCCCTACTAGAAAAAAGAGAGAAGATGGGGATAAGGGAAGGGTGAAGCATGATAGAAGGGAGGGCACATTGAGGGAAGGGGTAATTGGAATGATTTAAGTCATTGAAAAGTCGATAAAAGGACAAGGTTTATAATAGCAGCAGTAGCCACAGAAAGAAAAGAAGATGAACTTGGGGAAAGGAGATCAATGAATGATGGATCTGGAAAGTTCTTTTGTTGGATCCATGGCAGCCAGAATCAGTTAGCTGAGAGATGACTTCAGTTCCTGTTTAGTAAAAGGAAAGACAAAGTAAAAGACAAAAAGAGAAAGACAGAAGAAAGAGGGGGAGAGAGGGAGAAGAGAGAAAGAGACAGAGAAAGAGAGAGACAGACAGAGAGACAGAGACAGAGAGACAGAGAAAGATCCTGTGTTAGGTTTTTTTCCCCTGGGTCTCTATTTAGTTAATGAAAATAAAAGGTTTTAAGTTCTTTAGTTATCAACTTTCAAATATTTCTGAAAACTGTCTCCCCTCCCCCTAAAGTCCACATGGTATAATAGGGAGGGAAAATAAAACAAAGTAAAGCTAAAGTTGGATTTGGAGGCAGTGGATGTGGATTTGGATCCTGCTTCTGTTAGTCACCTCTTTGGGTACAAAATTGCTAGACTGTGAATCATAGATTAAAAACTGGAAAATACCTTAGAGAACACTAAATCTAAGAAAGGTGAACTAAATTGTTTGAGGGTATACAGGTGGAAAGTGGGGAATCAGGAACTGAGTTGAGATCTTTTTATCTCAATCCTAGGGTTCTTTCCACAGCACATGTTGCCTTGCTCTTTGAAAAAAAACAAAGCTATAATTAACAATTTCTAAGGTTAGTATCCTCTCTAAATCCTATGATTCTATAGCTGCCCTCCCCTCCTCCCAAGTTCCACAGCATGCTGTAACAGAACCTCTTTTCAGATGTTTCTTTAAGATTTCTGGATTCATTAAACTTCAGAGGATCAGAAGAAATATTTTCAAAGAAAGATGAAATGCATCCAAAAAGAGGAAGATTTATTTTTATATGTTTAAATATGGAGTGGCAGTTCACAGGCATCTGCAGAGAATAATCTGTTTTATTATTATATTTACACAGTTTCTATAGTACCAAGTAATTTTTTTAAATAAACTAAACATCTAAGAGATTACTTTAACTCCAGTTACATTTAAAGAATAAAATTACACCCTATGTACTGTATAAGCACACATCATATACCACATATCTTTCAGGCATATGCAGATAGGTAGTCAGAGTCATGTATCTTAACATTGTGTTTAGCTAGATTTCTTCCTATTCACAATTCAATAATTAACCATATTGTTATCAACTTTTATTTTGATCATCACAACGCTATTCTAATAAAGGCAGTATAGCTACTATTATTCTCATTCAATAGGTCAACAAACTAACAATGAGAGCAAGAAAGTGACCTGATCTGGACAAAGAAAAGGCAGAGACAAAATGCTTATCTAATGTATAGGTGACAAAAGTGGGGAGAACAACTATACTGCACATCAAAATCTAGATTCCCCCCCCAAAAAAAAAAATGTTAGAAACATAGACTGATTTGAATGAGTTGAAATCTCACACTTGGGCTCAACACATCTGCTTCAGAAGTATAAGATAAGGGAGAAATGCTTAGACATAGATTTCTGGGGGAAAATCTATGAGTTTATTAGATTTCAAACTGAATTAAGTCAACAGTGTGATATGGCAGCTAACTTGAGGTTGGGTTGTGTTAACAGAGGGGTAGCTGCCAGGAAAAGGGAAGTGATGTTCCCAAGGAATTCTACCTCTTAGTGTTCTGTCTACTATTTTATGTTCAGTTCTCGCTGCCACATTTTAGGAATGTTGCTGATAACATGGAAATCAGAGCATCCAGAAGGATGAAGATATTTGAGATCATATCACGGTAGGGCTGGTTAAAGAAGTGGGAGATAGTTAAGCTGCAGAATGGAAGGTTCTGTGAGAATATGATAGCTATCTTCACATACTTAAGTACACTCAAGAATAGATTTTTTTTTCTTTAACCCAAAAAGGCAAATCCAATCTTAGGGAAGAGTCACAAAGATGACAATTTACCCCGTAAGTCAGGAAAGACATACTTACAGCCTGAATCATCCCCAGAGTAAATGAACCTGTTCATAGGAAGTTGGCTGTGGCTTAAACCCTCACTAGGAATCTTCAAAGACTAGATGACTACTCTCAGATATGTTGTAGTGGGGATTATTTTTCAGAACTTGATACACCTAAATGACCCTTGAGGACCCTTTGAACTCTGAAATTCTTTTATTCTAATTCTGTGACTTGCTCAGGTCCTAACTACTAATGAATCTGAGGCAGTATGCAGTGCCAGAGTTCTAGATTTCAAATCGAATGTTCTCATCATGCAATTCTGCCTTCTAATTAATGCATTCTGTATAATATTCTTTAGTTTTCAAAGCACACTGTTATAACAAAGCATATGCACATATCCATATTTAAGTCTATGTAGAGGTATGCATGTATGTACATACCTCCATATTATGCAAATATATTGCTCAAAATGAAGTCAAGTGCAAGTGATGTCATCATTTCTCTGATGTAATGGTCCTCTTCGAAAATGAATGACGAATACCACAAGAATAACAACAATATAAAATTACCTTCCCCTCTGCCCTTGACCTCCTTTGGGAAGTAGAACTTATCTAATAATTGTTTACATTTTCATAATTATTATTGCTATTATCAGTTAGAAAATTATTAACAAGCATGAGCATTTCATGTACAGAGAAAGCCAGAATTTTATGATTGTATATAAAAATCACAAATCTATTACATATAGCTTATTACTTTAGAAATGTAGAGAAAACATAGTTAGATAGTAGCAAAACAATTGAGCTCTCATCTTTACCCCCTTCTGAATGAAGCTTCTTCTCTTTTTGATGCATTTTGAAATCTCATTGATGCTTTGTTTTTACATCACTCTCACTATAAAATATTAAGTTTGAGATGTCTACTGGACATGCAATTTGGAATGTCTTATTATGTAATTGAAAATGAATATACCCCTCTCTGATCTAAAGGGAAAGAATTATAGGAAGAAAAGCAATGCAAAATGAGAAAGTGACAAATCACAACTTATCACGACTCTATAATTCATGACCCCTTCTTGTAGGCAGCTGCATCCTTAAAGGAAACTCTATGCTTCCAAAGAAATCACTCTAGGCCACTCAATTAATCAATAAACATTTATTAGCAGCTGCCAGGCACTGTGCTAAGTGCTAAAGATATAAAAAGAGGTAAAAGACAGTCTTTACCCTCTGTGACCTTACAGTTTAATGGAGAACATAGCATGTAATCAAGTATATACAAAGAAAGTTCTATAGAGAATTAAAAAAAAATAATAGAAGGAGGGCACTAGCTTTAAAAGGGGTTGGGAAAGGCGTCCAGTAAAAGATGGTATTTCAGGTGGGACTTAAAGGAAGATAGGGGTATCAGTAGGTAGAACTGAGGAAGGAGAGTATTCATTAATTATGGGAACAACCATAGAAAATACCCAAAGCTGAGAGATGGAACATCTTATTCTTGGAATAACCAGAAAGCTAGTGTCACTGGATTAAAGAGTATGTCAGGGAAAAAGAGTGTAATAAGATGGGAAAAGTAGGAGGGAGCAAGATTATAAAGGACTTTGAATGCCAAACAGAGGATTTTGAATTTGATCTTAGAGAAAGTATAGAACTACTGGAATTTATTGAGTTGGATGAGAGGTTGACATGATCAAATTTCTCTTTCAGAAAATAACTTCTATGACCACTTGAAGGATGGATTGTACTGGGGAGACTTGAGGGAGGCAGACCCACCAACATCTACTGGTATAGTTCAGGGATGCCAAGGCTCAGAAAGTATATGCCCATATTTGGTGATTTATTGAATGACTTATTTTTTTCTCCTTTTATGTTTAATTAGAACAACACAGTTTACTTTAGTCAAGTTTTCAGATAAACAGAACTGAGTTATTATTCACTAATGCCTCTGGTAATAAGGGAGTAAGGTGACAAATCTTCCAAAGTTATTTTCAGTGGAATATTTCTAGAGGACAGAGACCTTTTTTTCAGGTGTCTCTGAAGATAGATTGCATTTCTTGGAGTAAGAGAGGCTTGTTTTCAAATGCATCTTCAGACACTTACTAGCTGTGTGACCCTGGAAAAGTCACCTAATCTCTTTTTGCATCAGTTTCCTTACCTGTAAAATGGGCATAATAAAAGCACCTGCCTCACAGGGTCGCTGTGAGGATCAGAAAAATATTTGTAAAGTGCTAAGTATGGTGACCAGCTCATATTAGGTACTTAATACATGTTTCCTTCCTTCCTTCTTCCATTTGTATCCTCAACATCCCTTGAGGTATCAACAAAGGTCATCCCTTGAGTAACTAATCAAAGAAGCCTATTCATTGAATGGGTGTATCTCACTCAAAGTGACAAAATGATTAAGACCTTAGCCTGAAAGGGCCAGAGTCTCACATTGCATCCTTGGCCATGTCCAGTTATCCTGATGAGTATCAGGCCACTTGGACCCAGATGGCTCAGTAGAAGAAAGTGAGATTGGTGACCTTGCACAGCCCTCCCTCACCCAAATCAAAGTCAACTGCAGGTTGTGTCATCCTCTTGATGTCATGGTCCTCTTCAAGAATGAAGGACAAATGCAACCAACAACCAGGGTAAGATGAGAAGGACCTACCCTGGAACAATGGCAGTATCAGAGTAAAGAAGGGGGCATAGCTGAGAAAAGTTGCAAAAGTTAAATCAACAGGCATTGGATATGAAGGTGAGGGATAGGAAGGAATGCAGAATGACTGCAGGGCTATGAGACTGAAGGCCTGTGAGCATGCTGTTTCCCACTACAGTAGTAGGGAAGGTAGGAGGGAGTTGGTGTAGGGTAAAAGATGAGTTCTGCTGATTTTGCCACATCACCTCCCACTGGGTAAGATAAAGAATCAAACCTCATCTCTGATACTTACTCTCCATATGACCTTAGGTAAGTCACTTCAATTTCTTGGACTTCAGTTTTCTCAGCTACAATGTGAAGATATTAGGCTCAACAGTTTCTGAGTCCTTTTCAGCTCTAGATTCAAAAGCCTTCACTCATTTCTGGGGAATTAATTTCCTTAATCTTTGTCTTTAATTTGAAAAATTGGTACAATACTGTCTGTAAAGCTGGTCCAAATTCATTCCAAGACAAAAGTCACTGTAACACAATGCATCACTTTCTTCATATCTATAATATTGTGTTCTGCATCAAGAGCAAGCCGTGATTGGTGACTGCAAATCTTAATGTCATTCCTGAAAACACTGCCATCACTGCTAATAGATTACAGGAAGCTTTGGGCTGCTTCATCCTTCAACAGAGTTTCAGTTCTGGTATAGCTATCTGAGGTGCAATTAAAGTTTCTATGCCTCAGATTATAATAAATAGGATGTTCTGTGTTTATTTATCCTACAAACACATATTGCAAACAGAATCGTGGATTCATAAGCTTAAATGAAAACTTCACTTGTGTATGAGCTATGACTTGACCACATTAATTTAAATTTTATCCAAATCTTCATAGCTCAGATGTAAAATATACTGGCAAAAATAGCAGTCATCATTTACGCTCCTTCTGAATATCCTGAGTTATCTGAAAATCACAGTGCTATATATGAAGTTGATTATTTTAAGTATAGTAAAGCTATTCTCTCTCTCTCTCTCTCTCTCTCTCTCTCTCTCTCTCTCTCTCTCTCTCTCTCTCTCTCTCTCTCTCTCTCTCTCTCCTCTCTCACTCACTCTCTCAGATTTCTCCAGAAATTATAAGTCACATAGACAGTCAATGCCTCTACAGAATGTTCAGAAATTGGGTTTCTTCAATTGACTAAGCTGACATTGTGTGATCTCTTTTCATTTATATCAACAGTTATAACTATTCAACACATGAAAGCTGCAGCTTGATGATACTGATCCCAGAAAGCATATATGTTTTGCTTTGACAATAGACTGTCTTGTTTTGAAGCTGTCTTTAGGGAAAAAAATTTCTGTAGTTTATTTACCATTATATCTCAATGAAAAGAAAAAAAGATCTGATCTCAGTTTATATATACTGTAATGATTCAAACAATGTCTGAGGCAACCTGAAAGGTATAATGCCTCTGAGTGCTTAGATTATTCTTAATGCCAAGTATCTTACCCAAAGCATTGATATGACAATGCTGGCTCCTCAATTCCATTAATAATAGAGTGTAGGATGTTTTTTATTATAAATAGAGTTGAGGAGGCAACATTGTCATACAAACACAGAGGGTGAGTTGATGGCAGCTAGGTGACACAGTGGATAGAGTATCAGAGGTCAAAAGATTCATCCTTGTGAGTTAAAATCTGGCCTGAGACACTTAGTAGCTTTGTGATCCTGGTCAAGTTAATTGACCCTGTTTGACTCAGTTACTCATCTTAAAATAAACTGGAGAAGAAAATGACAAAATTCTCCAATACTTTGCCAAGAAAATGACTAAACAACATCAAAAACAAAAGTAGGTCAGTTGATATACACAGTGACTTTCAGACTTTCATCATTCAAAATGTAGTCACTTTGGTCTCGGGAAAGAGTTGGTAATAAGTCAATGTATTTATTGTAGGGCCAGCACCATGCTAAGTGCTGGAGATAAAAAGAAAGACTAACAAAAAGGAGAGCTCACAAATATGTGAAACAACATGCAGACAACCATACACAATGAAGATTATATATAAATATATGTAACATATATATGAATATAGATATATATGCGTATATAGGTATATATGCATATAGGTATATATGTATGTGTGTATACATATATGTACACATACATATACACACATATATATACACATATAGATGGAGATAGCTATCTATATATCTATATATCTACCTATATTTACCTATATTGGTGCCTCTCCCAGTATGGTCTGACAATCTAGAGGTTTCCCAATAATCACTCTTTCAGGAGATGCTGGAGGCTCAAACTATTTTTACAGCAATGCTAAAATACTATTTTCATTTTATTCCATTCTCTTATGAGCATATATTAAGTTTTTCAAGAAGCTACACGATCTGCAAATTAAAGACATATGTGTAAGTATTAAGATTGACTTACTATCCTGTCTACAGATTTGTATATTTGTCTTAAAATTAGCTGAATCTATCACCATGACTGGACCTGCTGTTCCAATCATATTTGTCTGGCAACAGCACCAGCTAATCATCAAAGATCTTTAATGTGAATCTTTGGCAACAAATATATGTGATACTGAAAAATCAAAGTAGTCAATAAATTTTTTGAATCTCAGAATTTATCTAGGGACACTATGTTGACATATGACTGATGGTGCAAAAGCAATGTCACTAAAATGGCTGTCACTTTTCAACAATGAGTGGAGTGTCATCAAACCGTACCAGTGGTCATTGCATTATTCTTCCCTGTGATTGACTCGTAGGAGAAGAAAAGGCAGTCACAGTTAAGGATACCCTTGATGAAGTCATATTAAATATTAATTTTATTAAATCTAGACCCTTGAGTGGATTTATTTTTTAAGATTCTGTGTAATGAAATGTGAAGTAGACATAGATCATTTCTTCTCCAAGCCAAACCAGGAAGGAAACATATTTGCATGATGCTTTGAGATAGAAACTGAATTACCCACTTTTTTCATAGAAAACCATTTTTACTTGAAAGAATAACTAACAGACTATGGATATTCAGAGTTGTACATTTGGCAGATATTTTCTTGAAAATGAATTAAGTGAGCCTGTCATTTCAAGGAAAACAACTAACGGTATTTGTTTCTGATGATAAAATCTGAGCTTTCAAGAAAAAAAAACACTAGAATTTTGGAAGCAATCTGTCACTGTGTGTTTGACAGTTTCTCAACTCTTAAAGACTTTTCTGATTAGATTAGTAATAATATTAACTAATGAAATTTAGTGACATTGTATGATGAAATCTGTCACACTTTGGATATCTGCACAATTCATTAAAATGACATTTTCCAAATTACCAACACAAGATGTTACAGAACTATGTATGGAAAAAAGGTCAACTGAAGTTGTACAATAGATTGATGTATTTTAATAACAGAGTGTAAAAAGTTCATTGATAAGGTTTCAGGTTCCACCTTACAACTAACTTTCAAGAATCTGCCATTCATCATTTTTGCTGTATGATCAAAGTAGAATTTTCACAATTTTATGAAGTCTATTAATTTTTTTCCTTTTTCCAAATAAATATCTCTATGAGACTGGTTTTTTTTCATATAATTTATCAAAACCAACATATTACAACAGATTGAATTCAAAAGCAGTATAAGGATCCAGCTGTCAACTATTAAGCCAAACATTAAAGAGATTGCTATAAATATAAAATGATGTCTCTCTTCTGACATTTTTTTCTTTGGAAAATATAGTTATTTTGATAAAAATATGATTTATGTTAATGCATAATGAGTTTTATATTGTTATTCTATGCTAATAAATAGTTTGTAAAAATATTAGTTTTAATTTCTACTATGGTAATTAGTAATGGCTATAACCAAAGAAATCAAAACTCTGGGTGCCTGCATAATTTTCCAGAGTGTTAAGTGATCTTGAGTTTTGAGACCTACTGATATATGGAATAAATTGGAGATTATCTCAGAGGTTCTGATATGGCTTCTTATACAAGACAGAAATTTACCTGAAAATTGAACAAAAAAGCCATAGAAAATAAGAGGAAGTGATGAGGAGAGAAGTAATTTAAGGGATGGGGAAAATACCCAAAAGAGGTTAATGGAGGGTCTTGTGAGCAAAACAGAAGGATGCTCAGTGACATTGGATCAAAGAATAGGTGTAATTAGAGGTGAAATTCCAAAAAAAAGACTGAAAAGGTAGGCATGGGGCAAGATAATTTGGTTTTGAAAAGCAAAAAGATTCAAATCAAGCCAAGAAGCATTTATTAAGTGCCTACTGTGAACCAGAAAATGTATTGTACTCTAGGGACAGAAAGGAAAGTTAAAGATAGTCTTTGCTATCAAGGAATTCTGAGTTTAATCAGGGATCCTGGTGGTGATAGGGAGTCACTGAAGTCTGTTGGTTAGGCAGGTATAGTAATCAGGCATGCTTTAGGAAGAAGCATAATTGCTAACTAAATAAAGAATGAACTAAAGGGGAAAGATTTGAGGAAGAAAGAGATCAACTAGCAGACGGCTGCAATAGTCTGGGCATGAGGTAATAAGGTCTTGCAAATAAAGGAAAATATTTGAGATATGTGAAGACTCCACAGAAATTGATAACTGATTAGATATGGAGGATGCAAGTTAGGAGTTGAGGATTATACCTAGAATGTAAGTCATAACATTAACAGGAAAATTAAGAAGATGGGAGGTTTTGAGATGAATTGAACCTTAGATATTTGAGTTTAATATATTTTTAAGTTATCCAGTGTGCTATATCCAGTAAACAGTAAGAAATGTGAGTCTAGAATTCAGGGAAGAGGTTAAGGTTAAATTAATGAATTCAAGAATAATCTACAAAGAGATGGTAATTAAATTCATTGTATTTGGAGTCTTTTGTCCTGGGTTTGAAGTCTACCTCTGCCACTTAACATTATACAATCTAAGACATATGGAAGATTTCCCTCCTAGGCTTTTGTTTGGGAAATCAGCAAGTTGTCCTGGATTTAGGATTCTAAATATTTTGTGTCAAGGACCCCAATCCTACGAACCCATTCTCAGAATCACATGTTTAAATACATCGGAAAATACATGGAATTACAGAGAAAAGCAATCACAATGAAATATAGTTACTAAAAAAAAGTTCACAAAAAGTTCATGTGTTTTAGATGAACAATTCCTGGATTAAATAATACCTGTCTCCTTCAGGTCAAAAGATGTAATAGTATGCTACAGTCACCTGACTTTAAAAAAAAATGGAGGAAGGATTTTGGAACCAATCATTTTGTCACTGTGACAATCAAAATAATAACTGAAACATATGTAGCCTTTAAAATTTGTGTGGGATATATCCTTTTATACTCATAAAAATGCGTTGAGTTTGAAGGAATAGAAATTATCCTAATGTTGCAGATAACCTTGAAAGAGATTTTGCTATGGTCCGCTAATGAACCATTAACTGTAAAAGACAGGATTTGGGCCCAGGTCTTCCTGATGTTAATCCTACTACTGTATGCACTTCATTAGGCCCCATAAATCCTAAAAGAATCAGAATATTAAACCTGCTCCTCCTGATCTCAAGTTCAGTCCTCTCTCCATTGAACCGCAGTGACACACTATACACACTATATTTGAATGAGGTAGAACCATTGCCTTCAATATTATTTTCAAAGGCCCATTTTTGAGTTGCACAAAATTGTTCATTCCATTTCTACTTGGAAATATCATCAAGCTGTGAACAAACACGAACTCATGCTGAAACTCCTAATGCTGGCAGAAAACATTGCGTTCCTGCATTATATTGCATAAAACCAGCTCACGTGATTTAAGCCCTGCAATAATGCAGAGAAAAGTTGCAAGAGCTATCAGCAACAGTGATTACTAAACCACTAACAGTGGTTATTAAAGATGAAATCTTTATCAGCTTAGCAGTATGATTCTCTCCAGCCAGCTTGTGTGAATTTCAATAAAATGTGCTTGTTTCTACTGTAATGTGTTCGGAGGCTCTCTTTTCCCAGGCAAGTCTCCAGGTTGGCAAGCTCAAACATATTTTAAAATAGTCTTTCCATTTATCATGCACACTTACAGTCAGATTGACATCTACAGAGCCAAGACTACTCAGTAACTTGCTGGTTTTGGCAGAAGGACTCATTTCATATCAGCTGTTGGAGTTATTTCCCCTACCTCCCACCTATACACAGCTTTCAATTTGCTTGCTTCTGACTCCAACTGTTCAGGCATACTGTTCCGGAAGCACCATGAAAGGATGCCAACTATGGACAGCTCTTCCAAAGGACACATCCAAAGGTGTTCAAATCTTCTAACATTTGACATCATTCACTAATAAGGATAGAGAGTGATTTTTGTCTTTTATCTTCCCCGTCTATTCAGGAAAGGATAAATAGACCACCAACATTTATTTATTTAATACAGATGCTACACTTTTCATTATTTCATGTTTTAATTCTGATCAGTCAATATATTTTCTATATATATTAAAATAATCCAGAGAGCAGGTCTCATTTTCCCTCAGAGTCTTTGGTATTTCTCCAAAGTCTGTGGTCTCTGAGAAATCACTGAAAGGAAAGAAATAGAATGTACAAATTTAAATTGAAAACATGAAGATAAAAAACTCTATAACATGTTCCTAAAAAAAGTAAAAGTACATATATAATCTAACAAGTATTATTTAATTTGGTCCAGTTAGAGGAAATGAGATACAGCAAATAGATTTTTGGAAGTAGAATCAGGAAGATAGTTCAAATCCCACTTCATCCACTTAACTAGCCATGTGACCCTTGGTAAACCCCTCAGAGACTTTCTTTCTTCCTCTGTAAAATAAGATCCCTTCACCCAATCTAAACCTATGATTCTATGACCCTGTCATATGACTCTTACTAGTAGTTGAAATTGGACAAGTCATTTTGCCTTTGTGAGCCTCACTCCTTTCATCTGTCAATATAAATAGAATTGGCTTAATATCTACACTACCAATGTAGTTGTGTGGTGCATGCTTTCTTAACCATTCATTTCTAAAATAGTTACTAATCATTAATAGCATACAAACATTGATATTTACATAACACTTTATGACTTCATAAAATAGTATATAAATATCAATGATTGTGTGGTAGATACTCAACAGCAGGGATATAAAGGAAATCTTATCCAGGTACTAAACATCTTGTGAATTTACAGATAAGTAAACAGGCTGAAAAAGGATAAAAGAAAGTGAATAAGAATTTATATAATCCCTAAAATTACCTAGTAACTGGGCTAAGCACTTTTACAAATATTAACTCATTTTATTTTCATGACAACCATGTGAGAGTGAGTAATTATCTCCATTTTACAGTTGAGGAAATTGAGACAAACAAATATTAAGTGATTGGTCAAGGTCACACAGCTTATCAATGTCTGAGGCTGGATTCGAATTCAGATCTTCCTGATTCCATGTCCACTACTTCATCCATTGGCACAGATCTTCTAAAAGTCCTGTATATGCTTTATTATCTTTCCAGTATGAACACAATCAAGTATATTAGAACTGTAAGAAAAGTGGGAAAATATTTAGTCCAACATCATTTTCTAGAAAAATAAAACTGTCACCTTAGAGCCAGATAGAGTCAGTCCTGGAATCTTGGTCATTAACCAGTTTCCAGTTACATGCCTCCTCCCTCCAAGGAATAACTAGAACAAAAGATGGGCTTGCTTTCTTGAGTGGGGGGATAGCACAAGTTTCAATGCAATCTATCCCCACCTCCAGCCCCAAAGCAAAGCATGAAAGTGTATTTTTGACTTTGCATCAATATCCTCATTATCTCACATACAAAGAATAGGTCTTGAAAAAACTGCAGAAATGTAGCTAGCTTGTCATTTCAATGAGCATATGACATCTAAGGACCTTCCACTGACTGACAATGGGCTCATAGACCCATACATCTAGGTCTCAAAGGATCTCATATGTCAGCTCTCATAAGCTGCTTATCTTACATAAAAGGAAACTGAGGCTAAGGAGAATTATTTTGAATTATGTGTTAGACTCCTCTTTATGATTTTTTATGAAGGTGGGAACTAATCAATAGTTTATCAATTACTGACTATATGACAGAATCTGTGTTAGAAAAACAAAGAAACATGACATATTTCTTCCTTCAAATTGTTTGATATCTAACATCTCAGACCTACTTCTTTCTACTAAGGCATTCCACTACTAGGGCTGGCAAAGACAGATTCAGCAGCTACCAACTTTCTCCTCACTCTTCCACACACACTCACTTCTAGGAAATATTAATTAAATTAACATCCAAACTGATGATTGGGGCAGAATGATCCCTGCTGAATAGAGAGGGTAATTTCCCACCCCTTCCGTAACTTTTCCCCAGCAAGCCACTCAATTTCCTTTGCCTATGTCAGCTCCTCACCCCTAGAACTCCTGGACATTCACAATGATATGGGTGTAAAGCACCATTTTATACCTGCCCTGCCCCAATCTTCTCTAGCAGACTTTTCCACTATGCCTTCTGAAACCCAGTCCTATTTTTAATTAACTACTTTTCATTAAAACTCATTCTATATCATTACAATCATTGAAACCTGGCTCCCTCTGGAAGACATGATCTCTGATATCTCTCTAGAAATTAAGTGCACCATTTATGTTCCCTAATACACTGGGACAGGAAAAGAAGGAGGTATACTCTACTTCAAATATCTTCTCCTTTAAGGTATTGCTCCCTTCAGTGTTTTCTCCTTATCCCAGTCTTGGTGGTAATTATCTATTCTCCATTTCCTACTGTTCTCTATCGCTTCTCAAGGAATTTAGTTGTGACTCACAGACTTTCTCTTCACTCAAACTTCTGGAATACACTTGGGGACTCCAAAATGTACATTGTTCTCCCTCTAAAACACCCTCACTTCCCAGTTTGTGTCTCTTTAAGTCTCATGATCTACAACTTTTCTGCACTTTAGCCTCATATTACTGAATTAGAAAAAAACATTAAGTACTTATAAATTATGCACCAGAAATTAAAATATATAGAGAGATTGTCTTATTCAAGGGATTGTTTTATTCGCTGTATTTGAATCCTCATTGACCATATGGTACCTGCATAGTAGTGAGTGTACATGTATTCCTCATCACAATGAAAGAGGACAGGGGGTGGGGGTTACTTGTTTAAGGAGAAACAGATAAAGAATTAGTTATAAAGCAATCTTCTACATGTTAAATGTAAACTTATTATTACTTTGATTATAAATTCATAGATGCTCTCAGGGGAAAAAAAAGGTTGCTTAGAATAGATATTGTTCTAGGGACTACACATCATATTATCTCCCTAATTTGAAAGTCTAGGGAATGACAAGAGTAGAGTGACTTTCTCGCAGGGACCAAGTTCTGTGGATACACCATTTTCAAAGCAAGTGTTTTGTATTCCCATATGACAATGAGTGTTGTTTATTAATATTATTGGATTATCATTTTCTTTGAAATGTTCAATATTAACAGAGTTAATTGTGAATGTAACTCTCATTATGGTTTGAGCTAATTCTTTTTTTATTTTTTTTTCATGGGAGTATAATTATAACTTAGTAAGGGAAAGTAGTAGTAAATTGGTATTTAGCTTATGGAAAATAACCTTGTAACCATATACTATGTCACTCTGGACAAAATATATACTTGGACAATATACTGTAACCTCACCTCTTCAGCTCTCATTTTCCTTATCTGTCAAATGATCACAATAATACTTTTTTTAGTGTATCATGTTGAAATTCATTTATTCAAAAGGTAAGTCTTTGTAAAGAAAATTTATGAACATAGCTGATTAATGGTCCAAGTCATTTTTCCCACTTCCATTCAGCAAGTAGACTAAAACACAAAGAACTGCATGTTTACATTAAAGGGTATTCTAAACAATTAAAGTAATTAGCTTTGCATAACTAAAAAAGCAATATTCCAAGCTAATTTGGCCCTTTTCTACAAACAAAGGCCAAGTATGAGTATCTCAACCCCATACCTAACACTACCCTACTCCCAAGGAGGAAAATGACGTTCAGGAAGGCTTTTGAATACACTAATACTACTCAGAGAACCAGTAGGCTGTTGATCTAGAGGCAGAATCTCAGCACTTCAGTTTGAATTCCTTGCACTGTTGGCGCATGTTGGAACTACACTCACTCCTCCTGTTCTCCTAGACCAGAAAGAGAGGTCTCTAGCTCCTTCTATACTTTCACATCACAGAAACACAGACACAGACAGACAAACATACACACTGACACAGACACAGACACAGACACACACACACACACACACACACACACACACACACAAAAGAGAGTATTTGGCTCACCAGCTAAAATGAGATCGAAGTCACCCAACAACTTTTTGCGTTTGTTTCCTTTGTGTCCAGCACCTCTTGATCCTATTTGGGGTTTTCTTGGCAAGATGCTACAATGGTTTTCCATTTCCTTCTCCAGGTCATTCTAGCTAATCATCTGAAGCACTGCCTCAGACAAATTGAGACCTGGAAAAGACTTTAATTTAGAAAAGCCACAGGCTATTGCCTTTCATCTTAACTTTTGTCTTTTCACTGAACTTCAATGACTGGAGGAGAGGGTAACACTGACAACTCTGCGTAACTTCCTCACTTAAATTCGATTCACCCATAAGTCAAGATATTCCCTTTGTGATGTCATTGGCTCTTTTTCAAAACAAAGGACAAATAACTAAAACAGAGAAGGAACCAGGGCAAACAAAGTAAAGTGACTTGCCCAACCTCACCTAGCTGGTATCTGAGGCCAGATTTTGAACACACGAAGATAAATCTTCTTGACTTCAGGCTTGACACTTGATTCACTGCACCACCTGGCTGTCACTAGCTTTTCTGAGTTATTATCAATTTTTGAAGTGGTTAAACAGATTTGGTCATTTATTTCAGGTATTTGGGGGCATCATGCAGGGCTGCTATTCAGATCACATAATAGAAAAGTAATTTTTCATCTTTCTATAGCACTTTATATTTTAGCAAATATTTCCCTTATAATAACTCTGTGAGTTACTGTAGTATTATACCCATTTTCTAAGTGATGAAGAAATAAATTATTTAACTATTGTCACAACTAGAAAGGGAGAGTGGGTACTCTAAAACTGACTTTCAAATCCCTCACACATCAGTACATCATCATAATTCATTCAAAAATGTTTTCAGTTCTATGAAAGCTGGATGTTTCTGCTATTAGGGGAGGCTTAGGTTAACAGATTGCTTGAACTAAAAGTAATCTAACCTTCAATAGACTTACAGATGATAGGGTGTCTGCACTAAGCATAGCAGGAATGTGGTGAGCCCTGGAGAGCAGGTAGGATCATCAGGCTGCCTAAGTAGGAGAAAACCAGCTAAGGTCAAAGCTTCTGTGTCCATTAGTGATGGAATCCAGTGATGGAACTGCCTCAGCATTTCCAACCCGAGCAAGATAAGTACATCCAATTGTAGTGTTAATGAGAGTTGCTTTTAGAAAAGCACATCGAAGAGAACCTGTGCTAGCATGCCATCCTGGATGTGTCAGGGTGATTGCTACTACAACAACCAAAAATATTAAAATAAAGCTTTTTAAAAACCTTTGAAAACAATAAATTGCAGCTATCATCCACTGCTAAAGTTAAGAGTTAAATAGCTACATATCATAAACTAAATATGTCAAAGACAAAAGACAATCAGCATGACAGAGTAGATAAAATGCTGTTCTCAAAGACAGGAAGACCTAGGTTCAAGTTCCAACTCTAACACATTCTGCCTTTGTACTGCTATCACTAAAACCATTCCAGACTCTAGATTCTAGGTCGAAGCTAGATTCTAGGTCAGATAATGTGCTGACTAGCATTAATAGGAGTTTCCTGCTCTGGGATTTCCCTATACCAATGAAATCACAAATGTACTCTCTAATCATATCAGAAACCTGTGATCTCATTGGCAAACCATCAACGCCTTGTTTTAGGCATTTGTCTGAAGCTCAAGATGGTCAGTGACTTACTCTTGGTGACACAAATACTCAGTGTTAGGAAACAAGATCTGAACCAAAGTATTTCTCATCCCAAGTCCCACTCTCACTAGGTCAGCTTACCCATTCTAAGTAGCACCCATTTAAAATGATTCAGTTCCTCTGTATGGAGAAGCTGATACTATGTGATATCTCCTTGAAACAAGTCTCATTTCACTGGGATTGGATCATGTGAGCTACTTAACAACTGATTTTATTAAGTGGCATTCCTCTTTTCTCAACAATAGCTCAGCAAATAATTCCTGGATAGAAAATGCTTTAATTTATTGCCAATCAGAAGCTCTGCAGGAGGTGTTTGGCTTTTATTTGGCAGGGAGCCAATTCTGGAGAACACAATCTTGTGAGTATTAGCTTCTGGTAGAGACTTTAATCTGCACTCCTCAGGAAGTTCAAAATTAGGTCTCTAGGGCTACGCTGAATTTGATGACTTTGCCAAGTTCTCCCTTTGCCAAGATTTTCCACTAGAGGAAATGTGGACAAAGTAAACAGTAATTTGTTTTATTCTATGAAGCATTACCCTCAAATCTCTTGTATGCAGTTACTTTGTAAAACTCAATTACAGTGATGCCTTATTTATCCACCATTGTTGGCGAAGGTGTTCCAAATAGACCCACTTTAAACATGGCAACAGCTTGCCCTTTTAGCTGTCAAAATTGTGGGCAAGTAAAATTGAATTTTTAAAACAATCAATGATTTATCACTTTTCCAAAGTTACTGTACACTTTGCTACCTAATTAAATAGGCTGTGTACCAATTTTAAGTGGAACTCTACTTGCTGATTCAAGGTCATCATAGTGAACAATTATGATGAAAACTGTTAAATTGTGTAAGATCATTTCACCTTACAATCAATGGCCCTGCAAAGTTGGATTTTTTGAGTCCTGGTTTCTCATTTAAAAATAAATTTAATGTACTTATAATTTTAAAAAGAAATGATTAAATGTACATATAAGTAATTGTACAATCTGACAATAATAATTAATTTTTCTTTTTTTCCCTAACTTTCTATTTATCCATTCTCATCTGACTTAAATAAAAATGGAGGGCAACACAACAAAGGGATGACCTAAAAGCCGGGATGATATGACTTCAAGTTCAGGCTTTGAAGCATCCTGCCTTGATGATTCTACGCAAATCATTTATCTCCTCAGTGCCACCAGACAACTCTCTGAGACCATAAAGTGCAGAACAATTCTGATCTTCATTGGAAGAGGGAAGTTTTTTTCAATTTCAGCACCTTAAACCAATGGATTCACAGACCAAGAACAAAGAGTAAAAAAAAAAATTCACTGAAATAATTGTAGCAAGAGCAGGTAGTTAAATAGTTATATATTGCTTCTATCTACCATCAATGTATGGATCCACCTATCTGGTGAGGGAGAGAGGGAAGGAGGGAAGGAAATGAAGAAAGGGAGAATGGGGATAGGGAAGTAGAAAGGAGAAATGGAGTGGTATGTTTCTTTTCTACTTTCTTCACTTCTCATTTTATTTCTTTTCAAATTATTGCAGGAACATAGGAGTTCAAAAATGGAAGGGATCGCAGAGACCCTCTAGTCCAGACATTATCTGAATGAGATTTCCCTCTACAAAACACCTGAGAAGTAGATTACTTTGATGTGAAGTCCTACACACTATTTCCTAAGATAATTCTTTATACCATGGATTTTTCCTGAAAGCACATCTAAATTTTCTCATCCTTTGTGTCACTATCAACCACCAACACTCGTTATTCTTCATTTTGGAACCAAATATATTCATTATTTTATGATATTTAGGGTGCAAAAAGTCATAGCAGTATTCTATAATATCAATACATGATAATATTTTCATACATTTTCTCATTTAGATTTCTTCTGATTGTCTTCAGTTGAAGACAACATTAGTATATTGTTTTGTATACATATGTGCTTACATTACACTTATATGCAAATATGGTTTTATATATATGCATGTCCATGCATGTATGTTGACCTTGAAAAGAATTTAGAAGAAATCTAGTCCATTTCCCTCATTTTACAGATGAAGAAATTGAGGCTAAGAGAGATTGTTATGTGTCCAAGGTCATACAGGCAGTAAATAAAGAGTTTTGATATGAATTGGGGTCTTGTGACTCTAGATCCAGTGTTAATTTTTCACTGCATGGAGGTGGTGTATGTTTTCCCGAAATAAAATATTTTCATTGTCTCCTCTTATGATATTATTAGCTCAAAACACGTGTTCATGATTTTTTTATTCTTTTGCTTTGTCTAAATGGTATCCTAAAAGATATTTTATTTATTCACAACTCCACCAGAAATTTATAAGCATATTTATTTTCTCTGCAAACCCTAATACAGAGTTTCATTACTTTTCAACTGCTTTTTCCAAACTCGATGGCTGTGAAATGGTACCTCAGAGTTGTTTGGCTTTGTCTCTTCAAATATTAGTGAACAGGAAAACTTTTATGCTACTTTAAACTAAAGTACTTTATAATATGTGTATGTAAATTTCTAATAAATGTCTTTTCACCATTTGTCTGGTAAAATGCATGCTATGTGTATTGATATGTGTATTGATTAAATATGTGTATTGACTCCTTATCAATTTTAAATGTTAAATCTCTTATCTCTTATATTTGCTCTAAACATCCCTCACCAGTTATTTTTCAAGTTTAATTACACTGATTTTGTTGTGAGAAACTTTACAAAAATATATGAGTGAATACTCTGATCTAATAACCATTTTTTTATTCTTCTAATACATGATAACTGTATTTGCCCTCATTTTAATTGGTTTGTGGAAATCTGTTTTTTTTCTCCCATACACTTGCTATCAGCAGGTTACGTTGGGGGTCATATATGTGTGTTGTTTTGCAAATCTTAAATAATTAAATGAATGACAGTCATCATCTTTGCAATGTTCATCATCATCATCACCATTACTACTAATATCACCACT